>CAJVQA010004109.1:0-18134 GCA_910591915.1 Cetraspora pellucida | reverse complement strand
CTTTGTATTCAATTACAGACTCCTTATTAGGTTACAGAAGCTAAAATCTTTCAATTTTGCCTCCAGCTGGACTTGAATCGTTGACCTTGACTGTGGAGGGTATGGGAGCTTAACCGCTAAGCTATGGGACCTACACCCCCTTAATGACAATATTATAATAATGTCAATAAGTTTATTTGGTATTAAACCTATTAGAGTTAAAAAGATTAAAGGTAAGTCTGATATACTGTGAATAGTTATATTATTTAATAGCTTGATTTGGTTATGCAGATTGATTATAGTATTTGATATAGTATTAAGTGTTTTAGTATTTAAAGTATGTTGTAATGAAATGTTAATGAGACTATATAATAGTTAATTGGATAAACAAGTTATCTAGTAAAGGTAAGAACTGATTTAGTGATAATAATAACATATGAATGAGTATAAGTGATATCGTTTGTATAAAATATATGAAGTGAGAAGATTATCTAGTAAAATTTTAATTCTAAAGAATTTAAGAGTAAAAGACTGAAAGTTGTATCAGAAGTTTGAAATTTTTTGATTGTTGTTAATATATAGCAGGTAGCTTGCCAATTAACTTAATTAAGGCTTTATGTCATTTTTGAAAACAGTTTTGTGTAATTCATAATGCATAAATATATGTATGATATATTATATAAATACTGCAGTGAGTAAGTAATTCTAAGAGAAAGTTTTCAAAATTTAATATATATGCAGGATTGTAGATATTATAAGGCATAAAGGTAAGATATAGCAAATTATAATAACTGCATGCAAGTTAGTCTGCAAGATTATTGTACTAATTATTCTAATGAGTAGTGACAGTATAAAAAATAATATAGATATTATATAATTTAACAAAGTTAATAAGGTGTTCTATAATAAGAAATATGATATGTCTGTATAGGATAGGTTATGAGTTAAGTTTAAAAGACTGTGATATTTTAAGATTACAGATTATAACTCAGTATAAATGTATATAGTACAGTTTCTCAAAACAGTAATAAGAGCTAATAAAATAGCAGTAAGCTCAGACTTAAATAAGCAAGGCCAGTATCTTGTTTAAACTTGAAATATATACAAGATATTGTTGTTTAGGATTTTGGTTCATCTGATGTTCATAAAGTATTGTGAGATATTCAGGTTAATGACTAAGCCATTGGTATAAAAATGAAGTTCTAATAATTATGCATTGTAGTTAGTAATTTGTTGAAAATTGTCTATTAGAGTGTCAAATTTAAATATGATTAAGATTAAACATATTATAATATTAATATTAGAAGGATTAGAAATTTAAATAGAATGTCAAATTGCAATAAAATATATAAAATCAAGATGATTGGTATTGAAGTTGAGAGTTTTGTTATATGTATTAACTTGATTAAAAAATTTAAAAGAAAGGTTAATAGAAATATTAATTGTATATTTATTGGCAATTGTATAAGATTTAAGAAAGCAATCTGGGCATGCTTGTGATTAAATAGGTAGAAGTAGATATAAATGAATAAATTGCTATTCTATATGACATTGCCAATAAATAATAAGAATAGTTTCTGAAGAAAAAAGTTGTCTTCTGACTTTGTCAATAATAATTTGATTATCAAGTACTGTAATAAGCCATAGTTTTTTTTGTAAAGAAAAGTATCTAGTTAAATAACTATAATAGTTTATATTAGTTAAATATAGATGTAGTAAAGAGATAATTGTGTAAGCAGCTTGTAGTTTGATCTTCTGAATAGTTAAACCAGAGTGATTATTTGTTCTTAGAAATTTTGTTTATATGTATAAATATGTGTTTTTAATCAAAAGATATGAGTTATTAAATGTAATTAGTTGATTTAAGTAAAGAATGCAATGGTATCAAAGTTGTTTTTTAAATATTAGGTATTTTGGATATGATGAAAGTAGTGATTCAAGTGAAATAGATCCTTCTTAAACAGTATATGGGATATTGTATAATGGATTAGATGCAAATATAATTCTAAGGTGTTTAAAAAGTTAGATAATTTTAAAGTTAATAGTATGTTTGTTAGATCTATTAATGTTAGGATTGTTATGTATTAGAATACTAGTAGATGATCACAGATTGTTCTGAAATTGCTAAAGCATAATATGAGTACTTATTCTTAATAAATTAGAAGAATTAAGTCTTTTGGTAAAGTTTGTAATATGATATTGTAATTGAATATCCTATATATTATAAATATTATATAGCTGAGATAAAGTAATATGCTAGTAAAAATTGTGTGACTAAGTTTGGCTTTATTTTTTACAAGTCTTATGTGTTTTGTAAGTATTTTGTTTTATGTATATTGGTTAAGAACAATGTTGTGAAGATAGCACTTATGAAACAAGATCCAAATGAAGTAATGCTTCTGTAAATAACAAGAAAAATATTAGAAAAAGCAAAAAGAAAGCAATCTGAAAAAAAGCTTAACTTTGTGAAACAGTACCAAGATAAAATAAGTATAGAAAAGAAAGAAGAACAACAACAGACAAATGAGATAAAGAAAAAGTAAGAAAAGCTAAAAAAAGAGACAAAAAAAAAAAGAAGAGAATAAGGAGACCAACAGAAGTTTACAAACAATTATTAAAACTGTAAGAGAAAAAGTAAGTATAAAGGTAAGACAAACAAATAATAGTCAAGTAGAAGCTAAATCATCTATCTATAGGAAAAAAAAAAAGACAAAAAAGAAAACAAAAACAAGAAGACATAGAAATGAATAAGAAAAAATTAAAACAAAGATTAACAACAGAAGAAAAAAAAAAAAAAATCAAGAAATTAAAAAAGAAATTGATGTAGTAGAAATACTACTTGAAAACAGCATATAGGCAGAGGCTGCAATTGAAACAGCAGTTTACTTGCAAACATATCAGCATATAATGTATTTGGAAAAACCAAAGAAGAATGTATGAACTTTATTAGATAGTTACTAAAAAATAATAAGTATGTCAAAAATATCAAAGAAGTTTTTAAAAAAGAAAATCTATAAATAGAGTTAGACTTCAACTGTGAGTATAACAGAAGTGAGGCAATATAAAGAATTAGCAAAAAGAAAGTGATTGGTACAGAATGATTGCAGAAGAAAAAAAGAATAAACAAGAAGAGAAAGAAAAAACATATGATAAAGAATATTAGAAAAAAATAAATAATATATTGAAATTTAAGGAGAATAAATATGAATGACAAGAAAGCAAAAAAGAACCTACAGAAGATCAAATAGATATTGAGAAAGAGAAAACACAAAAACTTAAATATATAACAATTTGGGATCTATTAGCAAATATAAACAGAAAAAATATTGAATATATATACAGAAGATTTAAAAAAGCGCATATAACAAGAATTAAAAGATTCAAATATAAGGTTCTCACAATAGTCCAAATAAAAGAATTAGAAGAAGAAAACACACTATAGTCTATACTAGTTAATAGTAACAAACTAATAAAAGTAATAGAAGACAAAGAAAATTATAAAACAAGACAAAAGCAAAGTTAGTATACAGGGTGTGATGACTTAGTAAAGTGAATAAGTTGTCATACCTTCAAGTGGTAGATTGTAAGTTTAAAATTCACCAACATCAAAATTTGGATAATTATCTATATAATATATAGACAGTATTATGGCAATGGCATTTTGTTGATTAGTTGAGATAGGATACCTGTAACTATGATTGCATTAGCATGACTGGCAGGTCTGAAACCTCTGTGTAATCTGTTATACAAAGAAATGCAAATCAGTACTAGATGATGCAAACCTAAAATAAGTCCTTTAGTTGTATAAATCTATAGAACTGAAAAGTCAAAGCTCACTTGGAAATTCTGAGCAGAGAGGTAACACAGATCTTTGACAGTACTACTGTACAGGCTAGACCTAGAAAATAAATATCAATGTAGAGAAATCAGGTAAGCAAGAACTTCAAGTAAAGAGTACTACTAACTAGGCTGCTAGAATTTGAACTAAAGAAAAAGGATATTGGGCTGGCCTCAATATACCAAAAACAGATCACAGTTCTTTCAGGCTATCTGAATTAGAAGTCTGAGTTTAAAGCAAGAGTATACTAAAAGTACTAGGGATATGCTATAAAGTTAGTGCTAGGGTCTGAGTGAACTCTATAAGAGTAGCCTGTATTAGTGTTCTAAAAGTGAGTAGATAGTTAACAACAAGAGGCCCTCTGTGTCTTACTGGCAGGTGATATACTCTAAAATGTGTAACAGTCTGAGAACCAGTACAAAAAAGATAGGTATCATACTGCTTAGACAGTATACCAATTAGGTATATACAAAGAGTAAGTTGGAATTCCAATATAACAGAGTGGATGATCAGAGAGTTTAAATGAATAATCTTCTAGTAGATTATAGATACAGCATCTAGTATAGAACCTTAGAGTGGACTACTTAAATAGGCAACTAAAACTTGCATATGTAACTAGCTATATTCTCATCTCTGTAAAAATAGTTGTAATAGCTAACCCAATATAAGTCAATAAAGTATTATCACAAGTATAGTCTTTAACAAAAAAAAAAAAAAAAAGTCAGTATATAGCAAAAATAACAAAGCTGCCAAGCAATGCTTTAAAAGTTTTTTTGCTATGCTGCCTAAGAAGCAAAGGTACAAAATCAGTATACATTCCACCAAACAGAAATAGAAATTAAAGAAGAACAGTAATAATTACATTTGTGATGAAAAAAAATGAAGGCAGCTCAATCAAAACCAATTAGATATAACAATTTTCAAGTAACCTGGCTAAATAAAAAGAAAAAAGAAGTAAAAAAAAAAAAAAATATTAAAGAAAAAAGAGAAAAAAGCTAAAAAAAAACTAGCCAAAGCCTAAACAGAAGATATACAGAAATAAGAAGTATTCCTCGAATACAAGATGTGAAAGAATTGTTAAAAGATAGAAACTCTACTAATGGGAAAAGCTGAGACAAAAATGATTAGGTTCTAAATAAAAGATACATTGAAATGAGAAGTAATCCTTAGTTACAGAATATAGAAGAATGGTTAGAAGTTAAAAACACTAATACAGAAAGAAATAATAGAAACATAATTAAAAAGAAGACAAGACTAAACACACAAATACATGTGAAAACAAGACAAATAAAAGAAGTCTTAGGTCAAATTTTGAATAGACTAAATCAACTAAAGGATACTTAGCTAAGTATAAAAAAAGCCCTAGCTAATTGCTTCTAAGAGCATTCAAGTTGAACTTATGAATATCTATAAGAAGATCAGAGATTTTCTACATAGTGAGAAAAGAACTTTTGAAAAAAAAAATAAAGAAAAATCTCCTAATCCAAAAAAGAAAAAAATAAAAAAATAAAAAGAAAAAGCAGAAAACACAGAAACAAGATACAAGTGTTTAAAAAAAAATATAAAAAAAGAAGGAAAGAAATAAAAATTGCTGTTACAATATTAATGGACTCAAGACCAAAGATTGGAAATTAGAAAACCTAATAGGTTGAGCAAAAGAAAAAGAGATAGCAATTTTGAAAATAACAGAAACAAACATTATAGAAAAAGAAGAAAAAATCCTGTTGCATAACTTTAACACAAGATTTAAAGATTACTGGGCAAGTGCAGTATTGGACAAGAAAAAAGCATCAGGTATTAGAATCCTAATAGATGAAACTTGAGAAAAACATATTAGAACAGTTAAAAGATATAGCAAATATATAATAAAAGTTAAGCTATATTTCAAACAACTAATACTAATAGAAATAGAGATGTATATTTTGCCAAATGACAAAGCAATCAGTAAGAAAATACAACAAAAAATTGTGGAAATAGTAATAAACAAGAAAAAGTATATAGAAATAGTTATACTTGAAGATTTCAATTATACAGTAAACAATATACTAGATAGGCTACATCTACAAATAATAAGTATAAAAAACTGCCAATTTTCAATTGGCTTAAGAGACAAGTTTTTATAAACTCTTATAGAAATCTGCATCTAACAGAAAAGGCATACACATGGTTATATTAAGAAGCAGCAACAAGAATTAACTATATCTGGTTGTTTGAAACAATTGTAGCTAGTCTTTAAGAAACTAATATAGAGAAAACAGAAGGTATAACAGGCAGTAACCACAAGATATTAACAACAGCATATGGTTAGAGCACATAATTGCAAATCAGAGCTGTGCAAAAACCAAACATAAAGATCAAAGAGAACGATATATTTGTATAAGGAAGCAAAACAAGAAAACTAGGAAGAATAAGCTAAAGAGCTTCAAGTACAATTAGAGTGAAAAAAAAGCACTAAAGCAACTAGAAGAAGATAAAAGAAGCAGTTTGTATAGTACAAATATGCTAGACTATATATGAAATGCAATAGAAGAAGTTATAATAGAAGTGGCAAATAAAAAATTTTAAAGAAAAAGATATTCAATACAAAAGCAAACAGAAGACATTATCAAAAGAAACTACAGCAGCATAGGTATATAATTGAACTACAACAAATAATCAAAAAAGCAAAAATAAAAAAAAATCAAAAGATAAAAAAAGAGGAGAAAGAAAAGATAAATAAGAAACTTATAGACATCAATAAATAAATAGGAGTAGTGTTACCAAAATTATACAAACATAATCAGAAGCTTGGATAGATGATATAAAAGGCTGGCAAAGAATTTTGAAAGACAAAAGAAAAGAAAAGTAAGAACAAGTCTAAAGAAAACAGATAGAAGAAAATATAAATAGAAGATGTGAAATGATAAAAACTGATCAAGGATGAATAATTGCTAATTTTTTAAACAAACTATACAAAAAGATAGTTCTGAACAGATTTATAACCCAAAGCAAAGATGAAACCAGTCTAATAACAGAATCTAAGGCTATTTTAGATGGCTTGGCAAAACATTTTAGGAATCAATTTAGAAAGCAGAAAACCAAATTAGAAAAGATGCTTGCAGAATAGATAGAAGTATACAACCCAAAAGAGTAGATTAAAGAGTTCTGATACAAAAAGTTAGAAGAAAAGATAAAAAAAGAAAAATAAAAAGACACATTAAGAGAACTCAAAGCCAATACAGGTTTAGAAATTTTTAGCATAAGCTAAACTTAATAAAATAAGCAAAAAAGAAATCACAGAAATTTTTTAGAGCTTTCACAAATCTGGTTTTAGAAACAAGAGAAATATCAAAAAAGTAAAAAATAACATAAGTTTATTTAATCTTAAAAGATATAGATTAGAAATATAATTTGAACAATATTAGACTAATTGTATTAGTTAAGACTTTTAAAAAGTTAGTCACAAAGGTGGTAACAAGAAGGCTAGCCAGAATATTTATAGAAAGAGAAATACTCAAAGGACCAAATTATACAAGCTTGTCTGACAACTCAACAGAGCAACCAATACATATGCTAAATATGATAATAAAAGAAACACAAGAGAAAAATAAAGAAACATAGATACTTCTGCAAGATATAAAAAAGGCATTCAGCTCAGTCCTATTGAAAAGCTTGAAGTAGGCTTTTAGAAAAGACAAAGTACTACAAAAACAATAAAATATATTATCAACCTCTTTTGTAAACATTAACTTAAGGTGATTACAGCTTATGGCCTAACAGAAGAAATAATAGCAAGAGATAGTATAAATCAAGAAGAGGTGATTTCTTTACTAGTCTGATGGCTTTTCTATAATTCACTGTTAGAAAGGATTCAAGAAGATAAATTACTAGGCTATATAATAGAGCAAGAAATACTAAAAAATACAGATATTAATTGTATTACAAAATATAGACAAGCAGCAATTGCTTATACAGATGATATTATATGGATTGCAAATAGCAAAGACCAACTACTAAGAGTTTTTGAAATTACAGAGGAGTTCTTCAAAGCAAATAATATTAAAATAAATAAAGCAAACTTAAAGCTCATAGTAATGAATTCTAAACTAAGAAAGGAAGATAGAGGAATTACATTTGAACAGAGTAGAATAACAGAAGAACCAAAAAACAAAATTTTAAGATCATTAGAAATTTGACTAAACAGCAGAATGAAAGAGTTACTAGTCTGCAAATAAGCACAAGAAATAATTAGCCAAACAGTTAAAGACCTCAAATATAAAAAAATAACAATGAGCCAGATTATGTATATAAATAATACAGTAATAATTCCAAAATTAGAATACCTTTTGCTATTAACAAGAATGTCAGAAAAGATGATCAATAAGATCTATCAGCCAATAATATGTTTGACAAAACATAAATGCAATATGATAAAAACAACAAATAACTGCATAATTAAGCACAAAGATCTAAAAAACTGTAAATTACTAAGTCAAGAAATAGTTACAAAGCAAATAAACAGTTTATTTGCAAGACTTAATAGAAAAGACATTTTAGATAATCTAACTAAGCTTAGGATAGCTCAAGAGTGTTAGAAAGCAGGATTAACAAAAGACATTTAGAATTCTGAAAAAAGACTAGAAGAAATAAAGTATTGGAAACACAACTTAGCTTGTCAGACAATAGTTAAAATAAGAGAGATAGAAATAAACATCAGAGCAGAAAATTACTTATAGAAAGTACATGATTATGAAATATGTATAAGAGACTTAATTAGGGTTAGATTATGAATAGCAACTTGTAAACATAAAAAAGAAGAACCTAATTATCTAGAAACAGCTCAAAAGTCTTCTAGGGCTGTCATGTAAATAAAAAAAAGCCAAATAGAAAAAAAATGTTAAGAATACAAACAAGTAGAAAAATACATGACTAATATAAGATTTGTGATCACAATATACATGCAATGATAATTAATTGGACAAAGATATCAGAAGACAGAAGAAAGAAAGAGTAAATTGTACATGGACCAAAGCACAATCAGCAACTTAGTAAGGTATCTAAGAAGAAAAAAAAAAGTTCTTTACTAAGCATTGGTTATTACAAAAAGTAGAAGACAAGACATATACTGAAATAAGTAAATACAAAGGGTGTAAGAACAAGACAGAACAAATGACAAATAATTGTAAAAAGTAGATAAGATAAGACAATAATATAAAGGCAATTTCAGAAACATTAGTAGAGAAAAGCAGTAACAAGATTAACACAACATTAGAATAAATGCTAGAAAACAGAACAATAAAAGAATAAAGAAAAGAAAAAAGAAGTCTAATTGAACTAAAACAAGTAGAAGAACTAGAAACAGAATTAATCAAGAAACAAAAATTTGATAGTAAAGTTACAGATTACCTAATAAGAGTTCTAACAAGAAACAAAAGAAGAAACAAAGACAAATATACCCTTTATACAAATGGAGCATTATATAAAAAAAAAAATAGTATAAAAAAGATGAACATCAGTTGGGTGCAGGTTAGTAACAGAGAAAACTAGCCAAAAGAAGAAATGGCAATAGGACTTGAAGATTGGCTTTTAGCAACAATAGCAGAATTAGCAGCAATATAGTTAGCAATTTTAATTATATTAGAGAAGAAGTGTATAGAAGTGCATACAGATAGCCTCACAGCATTAAGACATATTAACAGAGCAATTCAAGAGATAAGAGATAACAAAGTCTTAAAAAAGAAAAATGTGATGTGGATAATGAATATTGTAGGGTTTACTCAAAAGCAAGAACAATAGAATAGAACTAGTTAAGATTAAAAGTTATAGTAATGATAAGTAGAATGACAGAGCAGATTTACTTGCAAAAAAAGGAGTAATGTGTAAAAGGACAATATTTACAGAGAAGATCAAGTGTGACAAAATAGAGTACCATTTAGAATGAAAAAAAACAGAAAAGTTGATATGCCAGTAAGACTTCTTTGCAAAATAACCACAAATACCAGAATTGGAGCTAGTTGAAGAAAAACAAACCCAATTCGAGCACTAGAGCAAAAACTGAGAACACTCAATATAGTTGGTTAAGCTTTTAGAAAGAGATAAATAAAACAAAAGATGTATATTGCACAAAAAGAAAACTTAGTACAAGAAAAGCAACAGTGATTAAATGCATAATGGATAGCCTACTAATACTAGAAGAATTAAATAGAAGAAGACCAAAAATATATACAATAACTAACTGCAAAATATGTCAAAAAAGTAAAAAGAAAACTCAAGCACACCTAGCAAGCTGCATCAGACAAAAAAGCTTGTAAAAAAGGATCCAAAAGGTAGCAACAGCAGCAGCATAAAATAGTCTTAAAGAAAATAAAAAAGTTAGAATTCCACTTTTAGTACTATATAAGGCACTATTTGGAAAAACAGAAGTAGAGAAAATTACTAATAGAATAGCTTTGATAAAAGAGCTAATAATGAATAAGGTTGGAAAAAAGATCAGTCAAATTCTAGATAGACAGGCAATACAGAAATGCATAGATATAGTAACAAGAACAGTATGAAATACATTCTACAACCAAGTATAGAGAGTTCAGTATGAAAAAGTACAAAAATAGAAAAAGAAGATTAATATAAAAAGCAAAATAAAAAAAGTGCTTGAACTAAAAGAAGATCAGAAAAAAGAACAAAAAAGAATAAGGTAACAAAGAAAGAAGAAAAAGAAAAAAAAGTAGAAAAAATAAACTAAATAAAAAAAAAAGCTTGAAAGACAATTGATATGCTTGTTACAGAAAGGGAAAGACCTTTCTAATATGGCTTTATGTAATTAGATGAGCAGTCTATCTCTAACTGAGATAGTGCTGCAAATTGCACTTAGGTATTAATAGGATGGCTAAGTAATGTTAGACTTGAGTATTGAGAAATTCTATATAATTATAAATGTATATAGTTTCAAGAATCTTAATAAAGTACTAGCATAACTGCTTAAGTTTAAAAAAAAAAATTAATAAAATAATTTTCACATATTCAAATAATTTAAATAATTTATTTTGTACTATAGTTAAGTATTGTAATCTAAGTTCTTGAAAGCCATAATCAAAATTTAAATAAAGTTAGCAATATTGATAAAATATATTATAACTATTGTGATGTAACTTTTAAAACATTAATCAATCATATTTTATAAAAATATATATTTGCACAAATAGTTATCTATATAATAAAAAATTAATACTTATCAACTATGTATGCTTTTCTCTAAACAAACTTACTAGAAATCAAGCAAACATATATACAACAATACAAGGCTTTGTTTTAACCTTATTAATTAATATTATATAAGAATATACTATTAGCAACTAGCTAGCAACTAATATTACAATAAAATTTTTAATTCAACTATTTCAAAATATATACAACCAAATTTGAAAACCATATTACATTAAATTATTAGAATGAAAATGACAAAATAACATTCTAAACTAATTATCTCATAACCAACCAAAAAACTTAAATAACACATTTAAACTAATATCACAAACCAAAACATTATATACTTATAGCTGTACTTGTGATCTTCCTAACCAACAATATATAGAAGACTTTTATAACTTCTACATCTGTTCATCACAAGGGAAAGCTAATAAAAAACTATCTAAATAGTTATCTAAATGAATAAACTATAGTATTCCTATTAATAATATTCTATATTATCAAATCTAAGTAAGTTTTAACCACTCTAGTAGGTTTAGATTGCAAATAAATTAGATAAAATTAGTCAATAATTTTGTTTATAGTCTGAGTATTATTTTATAAAAAATTTGTAAATTGGTTTTAACTTGTATCAACTTATATAGTGCCTATAACAAATTATTAATAAAGATAAAAGCAAAACCTTATCTTAATATCAAAAAAATATAATAATAATAATAAAATTTTAATAGAAAAATAAATGAACAGGGAATAATAACAATACACAAATTTTTCTAAAATAAATAGCAATTAAATAACTGTTATACAAAAGTTAATATAAACAAAATTCTTGTATTTTTTAAAGTCTATAACTAGGATTGGAGCATGATATTGAGCTCCTATTATGTAATATAGTATTATTATCATCAGAAAATTTTTTAAAAAGATATAAATTGATATATAGCAATAAATCAATATATATCAATTAAAAACTATTAATATATTTTGATTAATTCATTATATACTAATATATATTATTGTTCAATAAATATCAAACTATGATACATTTTGTTATATATAGATGATTGATTATTATTAATTAGTTTAAATCAATCTATAATGATTAAAGCAAATAGCATATATATAATAAATATAATATATATTCAATATACAGTAAGACCTCCCTAAATGCACATTGTTAAGACCAGCTTTAGAGTATGCATTTAAAGAGAATTGCAATTAGAAAACACTAATAAACTTATAATATGACTATTATTACGGCTTTAATAGCCTAGAAATAATAAATTTGATTAGCTAATAATTACATAAATGCATTTATAGAGAGAGTTTTTATAAGTGAGCCAGACAATTAGTATGCACTTACAGAATAAAGAATGTGCATTTATCTATAAGTTCTACCATGGGCCTGAACTTATATCATATATTTAGAAGGGTAATGCATTTAGGAAGGGTGCATTTAGGGAGGTCTGGCTGTATATACAATGCAAGTATATATTAATATATAAAACTGTATACTAAATATTCATTTATTTTATCAAATCTTGGGATTATATAACAATTTTATCTATACTTTCTATAGAAATACAACTATAATATTTAACTAATCTTAATTTAGAGCATCCTTACAATTTACCTTCTTCTTTATATCACTGAACAAGAGTGAATTCAAATATTTCTTTATTTGCTACTTAGTAAAATTTGAGTATTAGCAATACTTTATAATCAATAATTATTATTTTAGTAAATATATATATATATATATATTTTTTATTATATAATATCAAGTAGAAAAAAAATAGTAATACATGGATATATCAATTGAATATAAATGTATCAATAAGATATTCCTAAATTACACTATTGTCGCTATATATATAATGACATCTAGCATAATATTAATTTTTAATTTTCTTTTTAGTTAAATCAACTATCATAATTATTAACTATAAGAGAGGGTAAAAGAAGCCCTTAAGATTGTTTTAATTAGTAAAAGCAGATATATATAGTAAAATTTTGAGAAAGTGTTTTAAAAATAAATTAGTCAATTTCAGTATTGAATGCTAATATATTGTTACTGGAGTTAGAAAGTTGTATGATAGGTAATCAAACATTGTTTTTTCTTTTAGTAAGAGCAGTAATTCCTCATGCTAATTCCTATTCATGTTGTTTGATATTATGAATTTGCCAGATAGTTGGATTGAACCAGTTGAGTAAAGAGTTAGATAAGAAGATAAGAAAGTTGTTAGTTAGTTTTTTAGAATTAGTTAAAGTTGTTTATATTGGTCGAGTGTTATTGTGACTTGAATAAGTAGAAGTATTGTATTATATATAATAGAGCTTGAAAAAAGATTTTGTGAGTTGAAGATTTGAATTATAGTATATGATAAAGTTTCTGAAAAGTTTAAAAAGCTTAAAATATTGGTAGTTTTATTAATAAGAATGTTTTGTAGATTGTAAGTATAAAGTAAGCAATAGAGTAAATGTTTAGTGCTTTCATATTGGTTACAATAAGAGCAGTCTGAAGTTAAGTAGAGTAGAGAATAGCGAATATTTAAATTTGACATTGCTGACAAGTTATGAAGAAGAATTTTGTTTCTAATTGAATAGAGTTTCAAGTTAGAATTTTGGAAGTTAATAATTTCAGTAAGTAGTTAGATGTTTATAGTAGGAAGATTTGTAGTGATTTAAGTTAAAGAAGATTGTTAAATGTTTGAATAAAGAAGAAGTTTTTGCAGAATTTATGAAGTTTGTATGTAATTGGAATTTTTTTCAAGTAAAGAAGATAAATAAATAAAGATGATTGAGGTTATATTTTAGTTCTGTTTTATTAACACTTTGTTTAGCTAAGGCATCAGCAATATTATGTAAAGTGTTGTTTTAATGTGATTTAATTTTGTGCATAATATAATTTATATTTTTAAGTTTGGTTAGATAGTTTATAATATGAATTATATTTCAATTATTTTATTTGGTTCGAGAATTGTAGTTATAAGGAATTGAATTGGTAAGAGTTTGTATAGTAGATAGGCTGTCTAAATAGAATGAATTGAGTAATTAGAAGGTAAGGTAAGAAATAAGAGTATAAGTGCTGCTAGTTTAGCTCATATTGAGTTTGGTGCAAGGTTTATAAAGGTATTAAATTTAATTTGTATGTTGTTTTCCAGAATCCAGACTATGCTGATAGAGGTGTTGTGTGTTTGTAAATTAAGTATAGAAGCATCTGTATAAAAATGTATATTAGTTGGTTCAAGAGATGGTAATTTTTTGTAAAAGTTTATAAGTTGGTTTTGATATATAGGATTAGATATTGTGTTTTGTATTAGAAGAATTTCTGAAGAGGATAGTAAAAGAAATAATAGAGATTTTGAAGCTAGTTTATATAGGTTTGCATGAATGTTTTAAAGTGCTTTGATTTTTTGGTTATTTATGTTGAGTTTGAAGTTTTGTTTTCTTTTTTGTGTTTTGCATTTAAGATTAATAGTTTGTTTGTAATTTATTTGAAACATTGTTGATGTAGGAAAAATGTGAATTGTGTTGGTTGTTGAATTTGTAATTTGATATTTTTGAAAAAATACTTGAGAGTTAGATATATTGGTTATTTTGCCAATATGCCAATCTGAAGATGAAATGTAAAATGATCATGTGTTTTTTGAGGTAACAAATTGGGATGTAATAAAGTTTAATATATTTAGAAATGGATTAATAGGTTGGAGTTAAAGATTTGGCTATATGTGCAAATAGGTTAATTAGATATTTGGTTTGAAAGTATTTTAAACTATTTTGGAATAGGACCTCATAGAGGTTTAAGAGTTCTGAAATATATATTTTTTCAAGGAAGAAAGTTGTAATTATTAGCTGTAATTAATTGTTTTAAGAAAAGAATTCTATTGTTTTTAAGACTTAGAGTTGTTGAATTGTTAGAAGTTGCAATAAAATTATAAATGTTGTTCAGTTGATTAGTATGTTATAGATTGTTAATTGATTTGAAAAAGTGTTAATAATAGAGATATTATTTTTGTATAAGTGATGAAGTTGAGATATTATAGTATAGTTAGTAGATTTTTTATAGTTAGTTAGAATTGTATCCTGAGTTAGAGATGGTTTTTATATTTTAAAAAGCCAATTCTTGACCTAATGTATAGAGATTTGGTTTAGGAATGTATTAGTATTAAAACATCTTTCTATGTTACTACTACTAACTTGTAATATAAGTTTGTTGAGTGTTAAAATGTTGAGTAGTTGTAGATTAGTAAGTATGTTATTGTTTGTATTAATAGATAGATGTAGCATATGTTTAGTGCATTTTGTTAAGAAACTTGATAATTGTTAGAGTTTTTTTTGTAAAGAAGAATATATTTGAAGTAGATATTCTATTTATAGTAATAAGATGTATTAAATAGTTAGAATATTTGTATAGAAAGAAGTTTTTTATATTGAATAGTATGAATAAATTAAGAAGTTTTGCTAAAAATTTTTTTGAGTATGGGTTTAGTAGAGCCTTTGCTATCTAAAAAAATTTCTAGATATTTTATTATTTTATCAGATTTACAAGATAAAATTAGTTTGCTATTAAAGTTTAAAGGTGTTATATTTGAAGTACTATTGGATAATATTTTTTGTTAGATAGAATATAAATAAGGTCTGATTTGGATGAGTTAACTTAAATATTGTTTAGTTGATATAGTTCAGATATATCATTTAGAATCTCTTGCAGATCATTTTTAGATTCACAATGCCAGACTGTATCATCTATAAAGGCAAGATATGGTATTGTTGTATAAGTTGGTATAGTTAAGAAGATTGTTTCTAAAGGGGATTGTAATAATATTTTGAAAAGTTTTAAACTGTATTTTGTGTTTATATAACTGAGAATAGAGTCATAATAGATTTTCCAGAGTAATGAAGAATAGGTTTCTCCTTGTTCTATGCTTGAATAAAGTATAATTGAATCAGTATAGCTATAGGCTGTAATTGCTCTGGCTTTTCTATCTTGGTGTAGATATTCGATAAAATTAAGCCCAAATTTGGAGAATACTAATACATTTGCAAGCATCTAGTAGGCATTTAATATTGATTTTATTGAAAGCTTTGGACATGTCTTGAAAAAGTATCTATGCTTCTTTGTTGTTAGTTTTATAGTATTCTATTGTGTTAATTAATATTTGTATAGAAATGTGTGTAAAACTGTTTTTGGTTACTGCAAAATTAAGATCATTTAGTAAGTAATGTTGATTAATAATTTGATTGAGATGTGTGGTAAAAATTTTGATAAGACATTTTTTAATAGGTTCAATAAGGGAAATCAGTCTGACTTGATCTAGAGTAAAGTCCCATGTAGATTTTTTTGGTATTAGAAAAATGTTGGATGTTTTTTATATTGTTGGTATCTGTTGTAATAAAAGACATTTTGTTAAAAATAGTCGAATAATATTTTGGGCTTTAGAGTTTAGATATTTTAAATGTTCATAATTTGTTTCTAATAGGTCTGCAGCTTTTTGGTTTGGAAGGTCATATATGACTTTGTTCTATTTCTTTAAAGTAATTTCTGAAAATAGGTTATTAAAAAGAGGTTCATTTTTTGGATGAGGTTTGTAAAGTGCATAGAATTTTGAGTTTTCTTCTATTAGTGTATATAGTAGTTTTTTAAAGTAGTCTTGAAAGTAGGATTGTAGGACTTGTTTTATTTCAGATAGTTGGATAGTGAGTGTATTGTTAAATAATAAACAGTCTAAGTTGATACTATTATTTGGTTTTTCTAAAACATTTTGAAAGAAAATTTTAGAGTTTTGATAAAAGTTGATGTTTCTTTTTTTCAGTTTGTTTTGTATTTTTTTTAGAGTATTTTCTTTTTTCTTTATGGATTTGTATTTTAAGGGTTTTTATTTCTTTAGTAAGTAAGTTTAATAGATATAGTAGGGTCAGAATTGTTAGTAGTTTGTATTGAGTGTAAGGATGGTAGTAAAGTGTTTTGTAAATATTTATTAATGTATAAGTTGTATATTTGTAAAAATTAGATTTATTAAAAGATAATTTGAATGAAATTGTCTATTTTAGTTGTTTGTATAATAGTGAAAAGGAGGATGATTGCTGTTTATTATAGTATAGGTTTATTTTAATTCTTTTAAATAGAATATGTTTTTGGGCTGCTTTAGTTAAAGCCTTATTAATTTTATTTCAAGTATTGTTAAGTTCTGAGCTATGAGTAATATTAGTAATGACTGTGAGGAGTTGTTGAAGATTTTGTTCAGTATGACTTTGGTAGTTTTCAATTGTTCATTTTGTATAAGTTTTCATTAATAGATAGTTCTTGATTAAAGTTGTTATATATTAATTTTAGGTATATTGATTGTAAGTTTAAGTGATACTATAGAGTGATTAGTTGTAGTAAATAGATTCAGTAAAATGTCAGCATAGTCTAAAAGTGTAATATAAATGTTAGTTTATATTTGGTCAATTCTGCTTTGATTGTTATTGTATATATAGAAGAATGTGGATGTTAATAAAAAGAAGAGCCTGTAGGTATCATAAAATTGGAGGTATTTAAGTATTTTTAGAAGAGAATATTTAGGTATAGTTGAGCTTTTTGCAGTAATCTATTTAGTTTAGAATTTGGGACACTATTTAGGTCTCCTATTAGAATTATTTTGTAGTTAGTTTTATTAAGAATAGGAGTAAGGTATAGAAGGATGTCTTTTTAGAGTTGTTTTTTTCTTGGATTGAAAAGTAAAGTTGAATTAGTTTAATATGAAGAATTTTGAGAAATATATCAATTTCTAGAAGAAAGTTTTTGTAAGTCTGTATTTTTCTGATATGCTTTGCAAGTGATTTGTAGATTAATATTTCTACACTATCTTGGTAAGCATTATTTGATGTCCAAAATCATTTGTAGTTTGTAAGATTTTGTAAAAATATTAAGAATTTTGCTTCTTTGCTAGATAAATATATTTCTGAAATTCCAAAAATATCAATTTGATTTTCTGAAATAAAATTTTAGTATATTATTACTCATGAAGTTAGATAATGAGATATTTTCTAACTTCAAAATTAGTTTTGCTTTCATTTTTTTTTTTTTGGTATTAAGGTGAGGCCTTGCTTATATCTTTATTAGTAATTTAAAATAGTTACATATATATAT
>CAJVQA010004108.1:0-18135 GCA_910591915.1 Cetraspora pellucida | reverse complement strand
ACTTAGGTGCCATAAGGGTAACTGGATGAAGTCAGTAGTGTTAAATTAGATAGTATATAGTACTAGTAATAATCGATTCTAAAATGTAACCATAAATTTGTACTATATAAAAATTAAGGCTAATAAAAACCAACTGGTATTGTCGCCAAAGTTCAAAAAAAAAAAACTTGAATTTTGGTTTACTTAATAAAAAAATTAACTTTTACTATAGATAAAATATTTTAATTAAATCTTAAAAATTGCTATTTTCGGTTTTGTATAACATTACACAATTTTGTACAATCTTAATTATCTCAAAAAATACTGCATAGAATTTTATAATCTTTTTTTTATTTAAAAACTTTAGATTTAATAAGTTTATTATATAATTTTTGGTTTAATATCTTTTTTAGTTAACTTGTTATAAATTTTTAAAAAGTATACACAATAATATGCTAGGCCACTGTATATAGAGAGTTAAGAGCTAAGTGATAAAAAATTTTGTTAATTAAGTTATGTTTATAGTAGATGTCAAGATTAGGCAAGTTATTAGAGATAATTTGGTTAATAGAGGTTGGATAATTTAATTGAGTAAAGATGAATTAGCACAAGTGCATCAGTGGGAATAAGAATTAGATAAGTTACAAAAGAAGCAAGTAGTATCTAGATATTGGCTTGAATAAATAATATGATATAATAAGTATGTTGGCAACTCATTAAGAAGGATTTTTGTTTTAAAAAATTTTAGTTGATTAAGTTTAAAGTTAGTAATATTGTATGAAAGTTTTTAATTGTAATTGAAATAAAACCAAGTGGATCTCCAATTAATGTCTTGATTAAAGTATGACTACTCACTGTTTTGTTTTTGTGATAGCTATATAGCTAAGATGTGAGCTTTACAGATTTGTTTAATAAAGTACCTTGTAGAAAGTTCTATATAATGATGTTCCTATTGGAGAATATAATAAGAGTTGTAGAGATTTGTGTAGTTAAATAAAAGAAGTAGTAACAGTGGGTGTTGTTTAGCAAGAGAGTCTGCTTGATTATTGAGATAGTTATCTGAATGAGCCTATACTTTGTAAAAGGTAATTTGTAATTTGTAAGATTTAATAATGTTTAGAAAAGTCTGCCAAATTGGCTATGAATTAAATTTAAATAACTTGTTAGAATAAAATAACTTAAGTTGAAAATTATTAAATTTAGAGATTACTAATTAAGAGTCTGTAAAGATATTAATAATACAGTTTTAAGGAGCAGTTAAGATTGCAGTAATAATTAAGAAGAGTTTTGCTTTATAAAATGAAGGCCAGAATTTAATTTTATCAAAAAAAAATTAATAATTTGATTATTATTATTAACTTGAATCCAACCAATACCTATTGTGCATTGGTCAGTACTAATGTCAATTACAGATCTATTAATATAAAAAAATAGTTGCTGATAAGAGAGGTTGTGATGTAAAATAGATATAAATTTGTTAGTAGATTTGCTTGAAATAAAGATTTTAGAGGTGATAGAGTTGATAATAGAGATATTAGATAAAGAAGGAATGTGAGTTAGATGTTTAACAGCTGTAGAGCAAATAAGGTTTAAGTAGTTGGTATTGAGATTAAGTTGATGCTTTGAGTTAGTTTTACCAAGAAATTGTGCAGAAATAATTACAAAAACTTCAACAGTACAGGTTTGGTTAATTCTATAAGAATTAAGATAGCATCTTGTATATTGTTTATAGCTGACAGAGGGTAAAGGATAAAATCTTGTGTAGTTTAAGTCTATATTAGAGGTCCAATGAGTAATAGAGTAGTAGTTAGAAGATGAAAAATATTTTCATATTTTTCCAATAATAATTTCATCATTGTAGTATGAGAGTAGTCAGAGTTTGGATTTAGTAAGTTTTTTGGATGTATTAATAGTATAATAAGCATAAGAGTTGTGGCCTGGTAATTAGTAATATGATAAAATATTTTAATAATAAAAGTGTACTAAGATTGTATCTTCTAAGTAAAGAGAATTAGAAAGGTTTTCTGCCTTTAGATAAGTATAATAATCTTGATAAGAGATGTTTCCAGTTAAGTAAAGTACTGTTATCTGCAATGCAGAGTTGTTCAAGATATATAATATTTGATTGTCTAAGTTGCTTTTTAAAAGTTAAATATTTTGAATGCTGTGATAGAATAAACTCTAGTGATTGGCCATCATTACTAATTGTGTAAGGCCAAGTTAAGTTGGGATTAATTAAGATGGTTAACCCAAGATAAGAGAGGAGTTAAGTAATTTTAAAATTTAATGAATGTCTGTTAGAACCATCTATAGTAGATTTGGGATGATGTAGTATACTAATAGGGAACTATAGGTTGTTTTATAACTGTTGGAGTTTAATTTGAGTTGTAATACCAAGAAGATCAGAATTGTTAATTTATTGGAAATAGTTAGAGATGTGGTGTTGAAGTTGAATATCTTAGATATTATGTATATTGTATAGAAATGGATTAAGTATTATACTGTTTAGTATAGATCTAGAAAAATAGAATTTGTGTTTAGCTACAGTAAGGTATTTGGATAAAATTTGGTTGCATACAGTGTGAGAAATAATTATATTATGAAGTCTGTATTCTAAAGTTAGAATAATAACTGTGTTAATAATATAAGCAATTTTTTTGTCAGTAATTTTCTTTGTATTGGCTATATTAATAAGGCTAAAGGCCTTTTCTTTTATCAGTTTGATAGTTTGAGAATGTTTGTTGTTGGGTGTAAACCAACATCCAAAAAACTTAAATGATTGGTTTTTAGAAATAGAATAAATTAGTGATCCAGAGAACCATAAAGAGAAGGTAGAAAAATTTGTAGCTAGGATAGACTTAGTTGGATTAATTTGAATATTAGCTATATGGTAAAAGGAAGTAGCAGTTTTGGTTATTAGATTGAGTTTATCTTTGGATTTTGCAATTCAAAGAGTATTATTTATATAGGCTAGAACTAATATAGATGTTTTTAAATATAGAGTTTGGGATGAGTGTAAGTTGGTTTTTTAGAATGTAGACAAAGGGTATCTTGAAAATTGTAATGCTATTCTATTGATTAAGAGGTCATAGTAGATTCTTCAAAATAAGAGAGTTATAGTTTTTCTTTGGTCTATACTATTTTTAACTGAATAAAGATTAGTAAGTCCAAGGTTAAATATAACATAGTTTTGGTAATCAGTAAGGAAATTAATGAGTGTATTAATAAGAGGTTAAAGCATTAATATACATTCAAGAGACTTAGTAAAAAGATTAAAGTTTACAGAGTCATATGTTTTGCTTATATTCTGAGACAAAAGCCAGAATTGTTTATTATTGCAACTGGCATTCTTAATAATATTGTTGAGTATATGTATAGGAATGGAGATACTATTGCCAGGTAGGATAATATAGTTATAGAAGAATAAGATAAAGTATTAAGTAAATATTAGATTAAGATAATTAGTAAGAAGTTTGATATATAGTTTTTTAATATATTTAACTAGGCTAATAGGTCTTGTATTAGATAAGTTTCTATTGAAAATAGGTTTTTTTGATATTAAAAAGATGCAACCTTCTTTCTATTGCCTAAGTATATAGTTAGTTTGAATGCATCAGTTAAAAAAAGTAGTTATTGTTTAAAGAAAGGCAGGACCAATCTGTTTTAGCATTTTATAGCTAATTTCAGATAGACTACATGCCTTATTGTTAAGTAGTTAATTAAAAGTTATAAAAATTTCATTTCTTAAAAATTCAGCTAGAGCTAAATTGTAATAGTTTGATCTAGTTGTGGTTTTGGATTGGTATTCCTCTGACCAGTTAGAGTTAAATTCATAGGTGTCAATAGGTCTGTAAGCAGTCTAGTTGTTAAAATGTTGTTTAATTTGTTTTTTAATAAGTTTGAGATCTGTTATAATGTCATTTGGTGTTTTAAAGTTGTTGATTTTTACAGAGTCTTTGTGATGATTAAGTATACTATTGATCATTGCTTTGGGATTAGTTTGAAGTTTAGAACATTGATTAGTGATATATTGGTTTATTTGTTCTCTGATCTGCTTGATGTTTTCTATATTTCAAGTACAATAAAGAGATTGCCATTCAGTGTTAGTATTAGTAATTCAGTTTGGTATAAGTTCATAAAGTTTAAGTATAGGATTTATATTAAGTTAATAGGTTAAATTAAGATATAAGATTGAAGAATTAAGATGTATAGGTATTGGTATTGTATTGATTAAAGAAGATTTTACTTGTCTAATAATGCTGTTTAGTTTTTTGAGGCTTTGATAAAGTAAGATAGATTTGGCAGAAAATGAGTATTGAAAATTACAGATAGTAGATTTTTTGTTAGAAATACATTTAGTAGCTGCATTAATAATACTAGTTTGAATTTTATATCATATAGTTTCTAATGATTCAGAAGTTTGGATTGAGGTAGGAGTTTTGTTTATATTGAGATTATGAGTAACTTGGTTAGCAAAGATTTCCTATTGCTCTTTGTTCATTGCTTTGTAATTGAAGATTTTTTGGTGAGTTCAGATTGAATGTCTGTTTTTATCAATAAAGGCATAAAAAAAAGTCCAAGAGAATATAAGAATTTTTGTAATAACTTTAAGTGCAGTTTTCTGCATCATCTAAGTAAAATGAGTTAAGATATTTAAGTAGAAGAAGGTAGGCCCAGATGTAGTCAATAGTACTGTAATGTCTATTATTATGCCAGGTGTAAGAAGGAGTATTTATATAATCTGCCAAGTTGTAAATATTATTGTATTATAAAAATTGCAGTAATTTGTATTTGATGGATAAAGAGGTGAAATTATTAAATAGCATATTGAAGTTATCTAGTATTATAGGTAGAATATTTCAGTTAGTTGCTTGTTAAATTTATTAAATAATAATATTTTGTATTTGAAGTCTAAGTTGTGAATTTTCACATAGTAGATATATAGATATTATTTGAAATTTGTGATCATGTTTAAAGAAAAGATTAATAGAAATAGCATAGCCAGAAAAAGTAAGGATATTGTGTATATAAGGTGTAAGTTGTTTTTAAATCATAAGTGTAGTTTCTACTTTGGAACTGTTAATACAAGACCAAAAGTAAGAGAAGTGTTTTGAATTGTGAAGTTTGGTAATAGCATTATCTTTTGCTATTTTAGTTTCTGTAATACTGATAATATTCAAGAAATAAGAGATGCAATAATCTTCTCAAACTTGCTATTTGAGGTTTTTATTATATTCTTTAACATTGTGAGTACAGATTGTAAGATTTAGAGGTAAGATGTTTGGGATTCTGGGTTGTATTAAGTTACTAGAGATAGAAGCTAGAAGTGCTAATATAAAAAAGACAGATGTTGATATGTTTAATTTTAGCTGAATGTTCAAATAATGTCAGATGGCTTAAACTAGTAAGATAAAGTGATTAGGTAATAGTTTAGCTTTAGATGAAAGATAAACATGAGCTTCACTATGATCATTTTTAATAGAAATAGTTAATGTATAGTCACAAGTGTTATTAGATAAATAGCCAAAGCTGTAGATGTGTCATAAGAAAGAAATAATAGTTTGAGGATAAGAAAGCAGTAGTAGATAGTTATAGAATAGAAATTTGTTGTAGCAAGTATTGAGTTGAATATTGTCATTGTATTGTTTGGCTATTGTAGTTTTATTATGACCTTCTAAGATAATTCCTACTAATTGAAAGTAACTGTAGTCTATATCACTTTTTTTTATAATTAGATTAGTGTTTGGTGTATTATTGTTTATTAAAGAGAATTTAAAAAGAATAGATATAGATAGATAATAAGTATAGCCTGATAATTGTAAAAAAAAATATTCAAATAAAGGTTGGAATTTGTTTAGAAAATATATATAGCATTTGCTATAATCAATTTTGATTGATATTGTGAATATATAATTGAAATTGTTTAGTTGTAAATAGTTGAATAATGAATGTGTTTTAAAAAGAAGCTAAGTGTTTGAGGATGTAGAAGTAAAGGTAGGTTCAAATATGCTAACTACAAGTTGTAGCATGAATCTGGATTATATAGTGTATTGTGAGATGAGTCTTGTAATTCTTTCTTGATATGAAATAATAAAATGGAATTTAAGAAAGTAGAAAGTCTTCTGTAGATTCACTTACTGTATGCTTGGCTTGCATAGCTATGCAGGATATTATAGTCTGTTCTGTATATTGGGTTTGGCTGTTATTAACCTGGTTCTTCACATTTAAAGTTTTGTGCTACTTTCTTATTCATGATATTCAAGTAGGTTTCTGACTCTTCAGTTCTTTCACTTTTTATGCCTAGTAGTCTTATTATAGGTTTGTACTAAAGTTTTATACAATACTAGTTATTAACATTTCTCTATATAGATGTAATATTATATTTTGCATAGATGCTCTAAGCTCCTATTCAAGATAATGCAACTAAAGATTACAGATACACTAATTTAACTGATTGACAGAGACAGTTACTGTAACACAAACTTATTTTTCAAAATTTATTATTCATAAGATTTGAACTCTAGATCTGCTACTTGGAGGTTGAAAACCTGACTATTTTATTAGGTTATCACACCTATATATATAATATAATTAACCTTCTCTAAATACAACTCCTCTAAATGCAGCACTCTTTTAAATACATGATAAATCTTTGACTTTACAATAGGTCTTATAAATAAATGCACATTCTCTATTCTCTAAATGCATGCTATTTTATCAGCTCTGCATAATAAATTCCCCTATAAGTGCAGTTACATGTTTATTACTAAACAATAGCCAATTAAAATCTGTTATTTTGATTTCTTATACAGTAATATAACAATAACAATAAATGCATGCATATATATTAATATTGCTAATACAGTATATTATTGTTTTTAAAAGTTAGTAGATATTATAATTATATGTATATACTATATAAAATAATACCAAAATATAGAAAACATCTAATTCTGCAAAAAGAATTATTATAGAAATAATCCAAAATTTTAATCAATTTTTTTAATTTTTCTAAAATAAAAAAGCCAAGCTATTCATTTTGTAACAACAATCTGTAGCAATAAATATTTCTGTACCTTGGCTAACTTCAAACAATAAATAAATTTTAATTAATTTTTTTAATTCTTTTGAAATAGAAAAGGTGAGCTATTCATTTTGTAACAACAATCTGTAGCAATAAATATTCTCATAGTTTGCTAACTTCAAATAATAAATAAATGCTTTATCAATTTAAATTATAATTACTTAAATAATAATAATAACCAACTTGATTAAAATAGTATTACTAAACCCATTGTCTTAATATTAATAATAGTATTATAACAATTGCTTGAAACATTTTTATAAATGAATTTGATTTGAAAATTAATTTAAACCTTTGAAATGTGAATTTATTCTCAACTCAAGCTTAATTTAATGTGAATAAGAACAATTCAGAACTCTGATGCAGCTTTAATATATCTTAAAATAGTTAGCATATACAATTTTTAAAATCATGCATATAAATATGAATAAATTCATATTTAAATAAATCATTAAAATACATATGATATATATACATACTAGCTTTAGAAAGGCTATATTTTTTTATTTACAGAAAAATGATATTTTTGAGGTTATACACAAATTTGTACAATATGCTGTCTGTTTCTAATATTTTTTGTATCTTGCATTAGCTAAGCATTGTTAGTTTTTGAGCCTTTTCTTTGTTAGTTTCAATAGATACTAATATTCTTTATAAAAAGATCAATAAAAAATTAGTTAAATTTAGTCAGTATGTACTATAAATTAAAAATGTGATTAGGTATAAATTTAGAATATTTTACTAATAAATATTTTACAAATTATTTTCCAAATAAATAGTATCCAAATCAATTATAATTTTGACTATTAAGTTCTAACAAAAATTATATCATTAAATAATAAAGTTATATTAAATAAAAAATTCATCTTGTAAACTATAACAATAAAAAAGTATGTCTTCTAATAAATGTAAAAATAAAACTACTCTTACCAATAAACAAAAACAAAAGATTATTATGTATAAAAATCAAAATTCTAATATTACCCATGTTGAACTTGTTGATTGGATAAAAAATAAGTTTAATCTTGATATTTATTCAATTGCCATTAGGTGTCTAATAAAAAATAAAGATGATATTGAAAGCAATCTTTCTAAAAAAAGACAAAAAACAGTACAATTTCCTGAGCTTAAAAATGCATTACTTGAATGGGTTCTGCAAAACCAAGAAAAAATAAGATTAAGCAATGCAATTCTTATTGAAAAAGCAAAAAGTTTTGCACAAATATTGAATTTATTTAATAGTGATCTTAAATTTTTACAAGGGTGGCTATTCAAATTTAAAAAAAAGAATAGATTAGAATAGATAACAAAATATAGAGAAGAGGCTTCTGTAGACAAATCTGTTATTGCAGTTGCTATTCCTCAGTTAAATAAGATATTAAAAGAATATAACTTAAAAGATATATGTAATATAAATGAAACTAGATTATTTTATTAGTATATTAAATCTTATTACTATATTATTCAGAAATAATGCTTTGAAGTATTATTTTGGAATATGCAATTTTCAAAGGGCTAAGAATTAATTTTATTTATTAAAAATCTTTGAAATTAATTCTTAGCTCTCCAAAAATTACATACTTTAAAATAACACTTCAAAGTATTATTTTTGGATAATATAATATATTGATTGATATTTATTTTTATTATCACTTTTTTTTTGTAGTCTTGAACCAAATACTATACTAGCCAATGTTTGTCTTAAAGAAAAAAAAAAGATCTAGAATGATTAACTGTGACACTTTGTGCCAATGCTAATGATACTGATAAAATAAAGTCATTTATAATTAGCAAATTCTTCAACTCATGCTGTTTCAAAGAAGTAAATCATAACAAGCTTGATGTCAATATGGAGCAAATACTAAAGCATAAATAATAAATGTTTTGTTCCAAAAATGGCTTAAGGAATTTGATTTGAAAATAGCTGGTTACAAAACAATCCTTCTGATAAATAATGCATGAAGTCACTTTTTTACTAATTTAACTCTTCACAATACAACTATCTACTATCTTTCTTTCAACACTATATCTCATATTCAGTCTTTGGATACTAGTATTATTATGTTCTTTAAATGCTGCTATAAAAGTTACTTTATCAAATAGCTGCTTAATCAGTATAAAGCTAGAAATGATAAGAAGCTGAATATTCTTGGTATTATAAAGTTTATTGTCTGAGCATGGAAAGAAGTGTCATCTGAAACAGTATATAATTGCTTTTAGTATACAAAAATCCTTCCAAATGTTCAAGACAATAAAGAACTTACTATTAATGATAATGATGATAATTTGATGAAAGAACTATGAAAGTAAGTCAATAAAAATCAGGCAAATTTTTTTATAAAAATTTTGTTTGTTAAATTTTTAGATCATACAATTTAATGTCTTAGTTTTTATAAGATCTTTAAAAATTTACTTGCTTATTAAATATATAAATTTTAAAGTTTCCAAAATTTGACTAACCAGGTCATAAAAACCAATTAATTAAATTTACTTGGCCTTAATTAAAAATTTAAAAAATTTACTAAAAAAATTTGTTTAGTTTTTATTACTACATTTTCATATAAAGATATTGAAATACTTAACTTTCAAAATGTGATAAATCTTGAAAAATATATTGATTACTTTAAGGAAAGAGATACACATAAGGTATTTGATGATCAAGAAATTGTAAACCTAACTACTAACCTTAATTCTGCAAAAAATAAAAGTGATAAAGAGGATAATAGTACAAAAATATATTTAATTACTTATCAGAAAGCATTAACTACTATAGAACTGATTGAGCAATATATAATATAGCAAGATATCAGTAAAACAGTCTGGTTTGAGTATAATAAAGTCTTATTAAAGCTGCAGAAAGAAATAAGAAAGTTATGAAAGGCAGCTTTCAAACAAACAAATCTTGAAACTTACTTTATATCTGAGATCTGATCTTCTACAAAACCTATCTTTTTGAATCTTAAATTATGATATAAAGATGAATTTAGTAAAAGCTTTGTAATAACATAGCATAGCCTTAGTCTTTCATTCTTTTTGTAAAAAAAAAAATTCTGATCTGGTCTTTGTTTAAAATACTATGCTATATTAGTCCAAGTTCTTCAAATAAAAACAATGCATATTTGTACATATGTATAGTACAGTCTGGCATATTACCAAAAATGGATAATATAGATCAGCCTTTTTATAGTATAGAAATGCAGATCAAGTAATTCTTTTTGCTTTGGTTATATGAATTAGAAGCTGAGTTATATACTAATCAATGAAATAAATTATAAATTTTGAGTAAAAAAGAATAGTAAAACTTATAATTTTTTTAGGTCTTTATATATATTGAAATAAGAAATTAATCTTAATAGCATTAATGTTGATTATAAAACTTTAAATGTTTAACTTTATATTTATAAAATTATTTGTTATAGCTAACTATTGCAAAAAGCCACAAAATGTAACTGAATAGAATAATCTAGAATTGATTTCTATTTTTGGTAATATGCCTAACTGTAGTATATATACAAATATGTAGATTATGCTTTAGAAAAAAAAGTTTTGATAATAAAAAAATTATAGTTTATTGGTTGATTTGATCATATAACTATGGTCATATAATTATTGGCTGTTCTCTAATTGCAACCCTCTCTAAGTACAGGCATTAGAGCTTGTCTCTTTAGTATGCATTTAGAAAAGTTTAACTGTAATTCTCTTTATTTCACTATTCTACTAGATGATTTTTTAAAAAAAGTTAACTTATTAATAAGTTAAAATTTTTAGTAATATATTTAATTCTTTTATTTCTTGATGATAATTTTATGCTATTTTTTTTTTGTTTTAATTAAGTTTAAGTAATTTTATTATTACTATTTTGATTATTTATAACTTCTTGAATTAAATTCTATACAAAAGTAATTCAAAAATTTTTACTTGCAATTTTTGTATTTGTAACTTTACAATAAAGAATAATATTTTTAACAAGAACAGTATCCAATAATCAAAAAAAAACAAAAAAAAACAATTATAACATATTGTTAATTGGCAGTTATAATAACCTCAAAGCTAATCAGCAAGATCAACATCTTTTATATAATAATTATAATTATTAAATACTTGTGGAATAGGCAAAGCTTTTTATGATATATTACCAAATACTTAATGAACTTTATTTGTATTAGTACTTGTTTTATGAGAACATCATTGATTTGAATAACTTTTTACTTATTATTAATAATTTTATAAATAGTTGTAAACATTGTTAAAGATCTATTATTAATTCATAAGATTGCTAAAACATTATCTGTAACTACTTTGTTTAATATATTTTAATCTAATAAATTAGTATTATTAATTTTTAACTTTTTAGAAAATTTAGATAAATTGATTCAAAACATTCTATATGCATTTAGATTATTTTTTCTGCAAATATTTAAAAAGAAAAATACTTAAAAAGTAGTTATCTATATATATATATATAAAGTTTTATTGTAAAGAAGCTGATTTGCTAAATGCTATACTATATATTAAGCTTTATTTAGATTAATAATTATCTCTAATTCTAAATTATTTTTAACTTGATTACTAAATATAAAAGTATATATATAATTAGTATTATATAAAAAATATATTTTATAACCTTCAAGTATTGGTTTGTTTTTTATTTTTATAGTATATATGCTTTGATCAAAAAACTAAACCATTATTTTATAGAGGTGTGACAACAGATAGGTTGTCAATCTTTAAGTAACAGATCTAGAGTTTAAATCCCAATAACAGTGAAAATTTGCAATTCTTTCTGTATTATAGTTAACTATTTCCTATGATTAGTTGGAATAAGATACTTGTAACCTGTGTTATATCAGCATGACTAGAAGGTTTAGGCACTTGTACAACATTGTACAAAGGAACACAAACTGGTACTAGGTAGTATAAACTCAAGATAAGTCCTTAGGCTATATAAATCACAAGAACCAAATAAAAAGATAAAAGTCCACTTGGATGATCTGAGTAGAAAAATAATCTAAACTTTCAATGATGCTACTGTAAAAACTAAACTTATGAAACTAAGCTAAAACTTGTAAAACTGAGCAAATGTGCTGGTCTTTAAGAAGAGACCAGATGAACCAATTAGACTATTGAAATTTCTGGATTTCAGAAGAAAAGGATGCATATCAGCAAACATATAAACCAAAGGTGTATAATTATGACCTACCTTTTTAGGCTATCTGAAATTGCAACTTGGTAGAACTTGAATTAAATACCAAAGTAGTAAAATTATGTTATGAAGTCAGTATCAGAGTTGGAATAAACTCTACAAGAGCATAGCAGTTTAATGATATGCCTTGACATCAATGTTGATCTTAGTCATAGCAATACTAGATCAATTGTAAGAATAGAATACAGAAGATTCTAGAAGGTTTAGTACAGATTCCAAAGAACTGTTTTAAAGACTTAGTGACTATGGCATATTTTTATCAGCATTGGCCAGGGTCATTAGTAAGCAAAGGTAAATGGGTAGATATGAAAACTAGAATGGTTAAATAAAAAACTTACAAGCAGATTCTAAGTATGATAGCTAGTATAGAATCTTTAGATGAACTACTTAAATTAGACAATAACTAAAGTTGTATAAGTAGTTAGTTGTACACTCTTTCTATAGTTGCTCTCTGTAGTTGTAATACAACTATTAGCCAAATATACTATTAATAAAATCCTATGTTACAAGTACTCAACTTAATATTTAAAAAAAAACAAAAAAAAAACATTATTTTATCAACAAAAACTTGTAAACTAAATATATATAACTTTTTAAATATATTATGTAAATATGATGCTAGTAGCTCTATTTTAGAGTATCAAGTTAAATTAGAATTATATAAATTAGAAATATGAAAAAATTATTTTATTTATTTAAATTAATATGTTAATATAAATTATTTAATACTATGAATTGCTTTTTGTTCATTAAACTTTTAAAATCATCAATATTATAAACTTTGTAAATATTTATATAAATAACTATTGTAACATAAATATTTAACTCTTTTAAAGTTAGCAAATACCAAACATGATTATTTTTTTTAACCTATTAACCCAATTTAATTTTTTATAATTATTAGTATTATTAATGATTATTTAAAAATAATAATTAGTAAAAAATAGACAAAACAATATAAGTGAACTAATAATGCCTTGCTGCATTTTATGTAGCAATGTAGCTAACTTTTATGAAGCTTATTAATATTTTTTATTAGATCAAATTCTGGTAATTCTGAAAGTATTAATATTTTATTTAATTTATATTTTTTTTTTATTTATTTTTTTGCTCAATTTTTTTTTCTCTTAGCCATCCTATTTTTTTTATTTTGCTTATAAATGCTTTTTGCATTTTCTTTATATTTAAAATCTGTGATATAATTATATCTTTTCATCATAAATAGATCTTTATAATCTATTGTGTAATTAATTCTTATCTTCTTATGATTATTATGTTTAAAAGTAACCAAATATTGCAAATCAGAAAAAAAATCATTATTAGTAGCATCATACTTATCATTAAAAGTGTTATTATTAATAATACTATTATTATTGGTCATGGTGTAAGCTGTTCTTTTTTTTTATAAAAAAAAAAAATACAAAAAATTAAAACTAATAATTTTTTATTCAAAGAACATCTTCAGAAGTTTATTAAACCTTATTGTTTTTGTTTGTGACAAAGATATATCAATACAGGTGTTACAGTTACATATGTATGCATTGTGCCACAAACTATGAGAAGTATATTTTTAGAAAATTTTTATAATAGCATGAAAATTTTGCTAAGAATCAGAAATTCAGTGCAAATTTGCTCTGAATATAGTTTAAGAGATAATATATTAACTTTAAAGTTAGTGCTATCTTATATTAAGATTAAGTTAGGTTATAGTTATATATAAGTAAAATTGTCTTTTTAATACTTTAATTAAGCTATTTGAAGTTAGAGATGTTAAGTGGTTTCAGAAAACCAGTTCAGACTGAGTCTTGATCAGACTTTTTAGAAATTAGTAAAGACTAGTTTAGTATTGGTCCAAACTAGTTCAGCTTTTATATAATATAAACATAGTATTATTTTTAACATATTAAATAAAATTTAATAAAATATGAATCAATAATGATATACTCTAAGTAGTGATATTTTAAATAAAATTTACTAATTGGATATAACAATAGGTATTTCTGATAGTTAAGAGTTAATTACATCTTTTGCTTTTTGATCAATAATAGATTTGTAATTATTGTTATATTATAGTATTAATAAGCACCAATAGGTTTTATTACAGTTTTCTTTGCTTTTAATCAAAATAATTGCTTGTAATTATGATATAAATATTACAATATTAGTAAGTACCAATGAAATTAATTAGTTTTTTATTTTTCAATCAATAATAAGTATAATTATATAAAGTTTTTAATGCTAACTTCTGTCTTGATAATTGTTATCTTTTGATTTATGACAATGGCATAAAAGTTAAAGCATAAAAGGGCAAACATAAAACATTTACTTATTATCAAAATATGCAAATAGTAATGTTAAGTGAAACATTTAATATTTATCACTATAAATTATATTAATTTAATACTTGAATAATTGCATTATAAATTACATTAGACTATAAAGTTACTAGTCTGAATTTTCTATCTAATTAATGACAATTCCTCTTTTTTACTATATACAATTCACATTTCAAATTCAAATTTCTTCTGTATTTTGTAATTGTTTTTTTTTTGTTATAGTTATATTTGTTTAGCTGCAATTTAATGTTTTTTTGTTACAAATGTATTTGTTCAATTACAATATGTTTTTTTTTTTAATTTTGTAAATATAAAAGTAATGCTTTAAACAAAATTTTGAATTCTCAAGAATTCATTAGTTATATTATGTCTTTTAATAAATACTTACAAAATTCTGTATTTACTATTGATATATCTTGTCTAAACAAGAATTTAACTATGTTAAGTAATGATTCCAACAGTAAAACCAATACTGAAGAATTAAAAAAACAATTTTTCAAATGTAGTAAAAATGTGTATCTCATCTGAAGTTATTTTATACTATCTTAAAATAAAAAATCTATTACTTGCAGCCTGTGTTCTAAAACACAATACAGTATTATCAACAGTATTAGTACAATCAAACAGTATTTCAAAAGCAACTACATATTGAAATACTATCAAATGCTTTAGATATCATCTCTGCAGGCTGTACAACAATATGGTATTCAAAATAAAAAAAAATAAAAATGTTAAATAGGCTTTTGGTGTATTGGATAGTCTGTAACTAACAACTATTTTGTGTAATTGAAGATAAAGACCTCTGAATGTTTATTTTTGAACTTAATTCTTTCTTGTAAACAAATGATTTCAATCCATATTTAGCAGTTGTATAAAAGAGATTGTAGACAATTATGAAACTTTTTTAAAAATTTTAAATACAAAGTGGCAATCATGACTAATGTATAGTCTGCATGTACAAACTAAGAATTTTTTGCAATTATTTTGCATTAGATTAATAATAATTAGCAGTTGCATTATATAATTTTGAACTTCAATCCTCTTTATAAATGCCATATAAGTATTTTTTTTGGCTAAAACAATTTTCTGAATAATTGAGAATTTCAGTTTAGAAAAAAAAATTTTGTCTATAACTGCTAACAATGCTAGCAAAATGAATGTTTATAATAAAAATCTTGCTAAGATATTAAAATATTATTATAACAATACTGCTATCTGCTAATTATGATATGCCACTCATATACTTAACTTTGTCTTTATTAATAGTCTTTCTATAATTGATAAATTTACTAAAAAAGCATAAGATTTTGCAAGTTGTATTTAGTATTCTCAATCCTATCTAAAAGTACTAAAAAAATTTTTTTAATAAAAAATTAACTGTTTTTGATGTCTAAAATTGATTGTAAAACCAAATAAAATTTATTATATTTAATGTTAAACAAATTATATAAAATAAAAAACATAACAGATATATTAGTAGTTTCAATGTCTCATCTTGAAAAACAATATATGACTGATTAAGATTGAGTTAATATTAAAGTTATAATAATGTTATTAGAACTTATTTATGAAGTTACTAAACTACTTTTCTTCTCTATTCATCTAACAATTAGAGACATGTATATAATTTTTTTTGTAATTATTATGCATCTTATTGAAGCTAAAGATAATCCAAATTTAATAAGTTCATATATGTTTGAAAAAATTCTTAAAAACTTAATAAATATTAAAATGAATTATAATTCTTTTTTTTAGAAGCAGTATTGCTTGCTCTGTTATTTAAACTTTCTATCTATTACTTTAATTTTGAAAAATAAAACATTTATTAGATAATTAATAAAACTTATAAAAGTTTTTTTTTTTTAAATATTAAGGTGAGTATTTGCGATCCAGAATTTTATTAATAATATATTTGGCTAATAGTCATATTACAACTACAGAAGGCAATCATAAAAAGAGTGTACAACTAAACACTCATATAACTTTAGTTATTATCTAATTTAAATAGTCTGTTTAAAGGTTCTACGCTAGCTGCCATACCTGGAACCTGCTTGTAGATTCTCTATTTAACCACTCTAGTTTCTATATCTACCCATCTACTTCTGCTTACCAATAACCCTAACTGATGCTAGTAAAAATATACTATAGTCACTAAGTCTTTAAAGCAGTTTTTTGGAACCTTTAGCCTTGTACTAAACCTTTCAAAATCTTCTGTATTACATTTTTATAGCTGACCTGATATTACTATAACTAAGACTAATATTGGCAGTCAGGGCATATTATTAAACTACTATGCCTTTGTAGAGTTCATTCCAACTCTAGTACTAACTTCACAACATATCTTTACTACTTTGGTATTCAATTCAAGTTTCACTAAGCTGTCATTTCAGATAGTTCAGAAAGGTAGATCATAACTATATATCTTTGATTTATATATTTGCTAGCATGTAGCCTTTTTCTTTAAAATTTAAAAATTCTAATGGCCTGGTTGGCTCATCCAGTTCTTCCTCAAAAACTGTCATATTTGATCAGTTTTACAAGTTTTATCTCTGTTTTATAAATTTAGTCTTTATAGTAACACTATTAAAAGTTCAGGTTATTTCTCTATTTAGATCTTCTAAGTAGACTTATATCTTTCTATCTAGTTTCTGTGATTTACATGGCCTAAAAACTTAACTTAGGTTCATACTGCCTAATACTGATTTGTGTTCTTTTATATAACATTGTACAAGTGCCTAGACTTTTTAGTCATGCTAGTATAATATAGGTTATAGATATCTGATCTTAACTAATTATGGAAGACAGTTAACTGTAATACAGAAAGAATTACAAATTTTTACTATCATTGGGATTTGACTTTAGACCTGCCACTTGAGGATTAACAATCTATTTACTTTACTAGGTTACTATATTTCTAAAACTTATAGAAGTTACATCAAAAAAATTTTTAAATAGTTACTAATTAATATATATCAAAAAATTGATATATATTGATTGAAATATAATAATATATATCAGCAGAATAGTTATAAATTAATATATATTAAAATTAATATATATCAATAAATAGATATGTATCAATATAAACAAAAAATTAATTATAATCAAAATTATTTAAATCAATACATATTATTATTGATTATCTTTGAATTATTTAAATCAATATATATTGTTATTTACAAAAAATCAATTATCTTTAAAATTATTTAAATTGGTACTTATTGTTATTTACAAAAATTCGATTATTTTTGAAATTATATAAATTAATACTTATCATTATTAACAAAAAATTAATTATCTTTAATTATATTTAAATTTATAGACTTATCATTATCTATTGAAATATAACATATATAATATACACTTAAATATTAATATACTTTTAAATTAGAAAATGAAACTATTCAATAAATATATTCATTTATTTTATTAAATCTTAGAACTATATATTGTTATAGAGTTGCAGCCTTCTTGGTACAATACAACCAAGTAACAAGGTCACCTGGTACAGTGATTGACTATTGCAAATATAT
>CAJVQA010004107.1:0-18135 GCA_910591915.1 Cetraspora pellucida | reverse complement strand
TTCACTAATGGACTACTATTTTATAGTATCCAAAATAAACAGTTATTAGTATCCTCATATACTTTTAATTGTAGCCTTTTTCGTAATTACAAATTGCCTTAAATCTTCTTTGTAAAGTTTTCTAAAATAAAATGTCTTCCAACTTAGTTATAACACAGTAACAAGTGAGGTTACAAAAAGTGTTCACTGTCTAAGGTCATTCTAGTTATTTATTATCTTAAAAGAAGTAGATATAGGATAACAATATATACTATTAATAAAATTCTAAGTCATATATACTCACCTTAATATTAAAAAAAAATAAAAAAATAAAAAGTTTACTTAAAAATTTGAATAAAAAGATAGTATAATCTTTAATAATATTATTTATAAAAAGTTTAATCTGGAAAAGAAAATAAATCAAAAACTTTAAATAGAAAATATTATTAATTTAATTATTAATTAATTTATATATAAAGTTATATTATATAAAATTAATAGAGTTAGGTCCTATAGCTTAGTTGTTAAGCTCTTATTTTCTTATAGACAAAATTAATGATTTAAGTCTGGCTGAATATAAAATACTCTATAACCAAAATGGAGCTTATAATTAAATGTAAAACTTTAAAAAAGTCCAAGTAAAAGTACATATTTAATCTAAGAAATTTCTGAAAAAAAACTGATATAGCAGAAAGAAGGCACTATTATAGTGAGAAATATAGAGAATATTATTAACATTTGTGAAAAGGATTGGCCTTATCTAATATAGAATCACTTCTGATATTATAAATCCAAATAGATATAGTTGTAAAATTTATTTTCATTTAGTAGAATTTGTATTAAAGATAAAATAGCTCTAAGGTTCATTATTAAAAAATGAAGTTAGTATTATAAAAAAAATATTAAAAATCAAAAACTTTAAATAAAAAACCTATAAATAGATTTCAGATATAACAATTAATAAGTAATCTGTAAACAGAATCTTTAAATAAACAATAATAAAAGTTGTACAAATAGCTAATTATAGCCTTATTGATATGCAAAATATAATACTTTCTTACAATATTTGTAGGTTGTAAGTCTTAATAAAAGATTACAAGCCATAGACATTACTCTTTAAACCTAAAAAAAAAATTTTATATAAGATTAATTAAATCAGTAATATAAAAAACTTATAAAAATAGGAAGATAATAATTGTAATATAGTGGTTGAGTTGTTATTCTTTAAATAATAGGTTTAGTATTCAAATTCTATCTATAATGAAATTTGAAAAATTATATTTGTGTTATAGCAAACAATCAGTTAGATTGATATATCTGTAACCTTAAATCACATCATTTTGAATAAGAGCTTAGAATATCTATATGAAGTGTAATATATATATATATATAGAAATATTAATAATTAGGATATATAAGGCTTTAGTGCAAACTCATAATAAGACTACTAAGTATAATAAACTAAAAAACTAAAGAGTCAGAAGCTCACTTAGAAATTCTTAAATAAAGAGATAATATAAACTTTTGATAGTATAATTAGACTAATAAAAGCTCATAAAACACTTCTAAAAAAATAGATAGATAAACTAAATAACAAGATATATAGAAGAGCATATAACCAACTAGGCTGCCAGAATTATTAGAAGAAAAGGATATATATATATACTATATTAAACTATTTGAATTAAAAGTCAGTAGAGTCTTGTTGGTTCTAAGTAGTGGTAAGTAAAAAAATAATAAAAAAAACATTGCAATAATAAATATTAAAGTTTTAGTGAATTTACAAGAATAAAAATAGTATAATGTATAGTTAAACAAGTATCTCTTATGATTGCAAATATTAGACAATTATAACATATTGTATAAAATTAGGTTAGCTGTATGTGTGACACAAAAGATTTTAGTAAGTTTTCTGTTGAAGATAAAGTAGTTCTAAGAGTTTTAAAAACATCAAATACTTTAGATAGGTATAGCTTTAAAGACATCCTTGTAATTACAAGTTGGACTATATATACAGAGAATTTAAATAGACAAGATCTGTAGTTGGCTTGCAGATATGATATATAGTATAAAATCTATATAGTAATATATAGACAGACTACTTAAATTAGGTACCAAAAGTGCATATATAACTAGTTGTAAGTTTTCATATATGGATATCTCTAAAGACATTTGTATTTAAATACTTAAATAAAAATATTGATCCTTAAAGACAAAAACTTTAATATAAAAAAAAAACTTATAAAAATAAAAAAAATACTAGTAAAATTATAAAAAAAAATACTAAAATTGTATGAACTTTGCAAAAATTAAAAACTTAATTAATTATAAAATAAGTTATAAAAGTTTTATTACAAAAATAAATATATTTTAAAATTAGTATAATAATTTAATTATAAAAAAGAATAAAAACTTCTGTAATCTAATAAGATTAGTATAAAAAGTTAGAATTAGAAAGTTTAAATAAAACATTCAAATAAAAGTATTAGATATAGCAATTAATAAAGAATCTTTAAATAGACTTTTTAAATAAATAATATAAAAATGTTATATATATAATTAGTTATATACTTGTTTTAAGTTATTATTATTATTATTTTTTTTTCAATATTAAGATGATATTTTTGGTCAGAGCTTTTTATTAATACTTATAGCAGATACATGTTTTATATAGATGTATCTAAAATAAACTATTAGATGAATGTACAACTGGCTACATGTGTAACTTTTCTATATTACCTATTTAAGAAGTCCACCTGAGGGTTCACTACTAGTTGTCATATCTAACACCCCTGTCTAGATGTTTTATTTAAACCCTCTAATCTAATCCTAGTATTAATTTCATCAGGTTACAGACCCAAATCTATTCACATTCAACTATAGAACTATAATCCTTAGATTATTTTTATCCTTGAGGTAAACCTACCAAAGCAAGTCATATTTCCTTTTACTACTAACTTGGTTTGATACTATGGCCAAAGCCAACACTTGCAGTCAGGATTACCCCTTAAACCACTATTACTCTTTTAAAGTTCATCCAAACCCTGGTACCCATCTTTCTAACTTCTTCTTTATCATCCCCTACTAGCTGCAACTTGAAACTAACCAATTCATCAAACTCCCAATTTAGATGGCCCAGTATGGTATACTTATATATCCTTTTCCTCTGGTGATTCTGGCAGCCTGGTTGGTCATATGCTCCTCTACACATCTTTGTTATCTGGTTTACCTAATCAGTTCCTATGAAGGTGTTTCATAAGCTTCCATTAGTTCAATGGTACCATCGAAAATTTGTGCTATCTCTTTACTTAGAATTTCCAAGTGAGTTTTCGTCTTTTTAGTTTTTTAATCTTTTATGCCTAGTGGTCTTATCGTGGTTTGCCCAATGCTTTATATAACACCAGTTTTACATTTCTCTATGTACATATAATGTGTAATGTTACACTTTACATAGATGACCTGAGCTCCTAATGTCAGGTGAGACCCGACTTGATGTATCTAAGATTACAGATGCCCAAAACCTAACTGATCAGCAAGAGACAACTATCATAATACAGATATAATTTCCAAAATTCGTCATCTGTGGGAATTGAATCTTAGATCTGCCACTTGAGGGTTTTAAGTTATTATTATATAAACAGCTATAATTTAAAAAGTATTAATAAAAGTTTTCAATTTAAACAATTATCTTAATACTAAAAAAATTAATATAATTATTTCTTTTTCTCTTAAGCAGTTATGCTAGTACTTTATTAAGATTTTGAAATTACATTTGCAATTATCTTAACAACTAAGCCCAGCATCATTCAGCCACTTTAATGGTACCTAAGTGCAACTTGCTACATTATTTTAAGCAGAAATAAGTCATTCATCTGACTACTTAAAGTTCATAATAAAAGGATCTTCTCTTTTTTATTACAAGCTTTAAAATTGTTTTCTGTGCTTTTTTTTTGATTTGTTTTCCTTTTACTTTTACTTTTTTTTTTTTCTTCTATTATTTGCTAATTTGGTTTTTCTTTTTTACTTGGTACTTTCTTCTCTTTTTTTTTTTCTTTTTATTCTACTTGTTATTCCTTTATTTTTCTCTTATTCATTAATTTTTTCATATCGAATTTTTCATACTTATTTATAAAATATATTCTAGGCTGTTCTTGCTATTATATTTATAAACTGTTGTCTTGTCTTTGTACTTAGAAGCTGTCTTAATCTGTCTTGTGTTTCTTTTAAAATAAGATCTTTAATTAGTGTCTATTTTATTTTAATTTTTTCTGCTTCTGTTTTTTCAAAAAGTGCTATGTATAATACATATAAAGAAACTTGAACTTTTTTCTCTTCTTTTAATCTTTTCAAAGCTGTTGCAATAGTTATTTTTTGGATTCTTTTTCAAAGATTTCTTTATCTTTTACATGCTATCAAATGTGTCTGTGTTTCTTTTGTTTTATCTTGGCATACTTGGCACTTCATTGTTGTGTATACATCTGGTCTTCTTTTGTTAAGTTCTTTTAGAATTAAAAGTTTATTTATTATGCACTTTATAAATGCATTTCTTCTGGCATTACTTCTTCTTATTATGTAATATACTCTTTTAGATATCTTTAGTCTTTTTCAAAAGTATGTTCAATTATAAATTATAACTTTTGTTTTTGGTTCTAATTCTCTAATTGCTTGTTTCTTTTTATTCTGCTCCTAATCTTGTATTTGTTATTAATTTGCAAAGCAATTTTACTGATATGTCAGTATATTTGTTTTTTCACTCTAAGCATTATTCTATTTCTTCACAACTGACTTCTTTAGCCTGTATTATCTCTTTACTTGTTGCATCTTTTTTTGCTAAACTATTAGCTTTATTATTCTATTTATTTTTGTTATAGCTTTTAACTTTAACAAACTCTATTTGAATATTCTTTGTTATAATAAGCTTTCTAATTTTTATTACCCATATTGCATTTTTCTTTTTGAGAATCTTATTTTTGTATATTTGTTTTAAACTTCTACTAATGTTTTTTATTACAGCATTGCTATCTGTATATATTTCTATTTGCTTTTTTTTGGATATTGTTAAAATTGCTGTCCATATTACTACTAACTTAGCTATTGTTGATGTTTGACATCTTTTTAGACCTAATACTAACTCTTCTTCTGACTATTTTTGTATTTTATCTGTTTGCACTTATCTTATGTTCATACTATTTTTACTTCTTATATCTTCTTTAGTCTTCAAGTTTGCTGCTCTATTTGTGTATATTATATATTTGTTCTTGTTTCTTATTATATTTTTTCTTAAAACCTCTATTATTTCTTAACTAATGCTAACTTTTAGCTTTTGCCATTTGATCATCTCTACTTCTAGCTCTTTTATTACTCTTAGTTTTTCAAGTTTCTGTTCTTCAATTACTGGTTTATTTGCTTTATCAATTTTGTTATTTAATCTATTGCTATCTTGATCTTGTTGCTACCTTTTTTTATTAATACATCTGAAATTATCTTGATTCTATTGTTTATTCTTATTTATTGCTAGCATCTATCTTAGTATTTTTCTTTTCTTATACAACTCTTATATTTGTTAATTTTAATAGCTAATTCATTTTTTTTACTCTGCATTTGCCAATGTTCTATTAATATTTTTTTCTTTTTCTTTTTAACTATTTTTTTTAATTGTCAATGATTCTGTATACTATGTGCTATTTATTTTTTTTTTCTTTTGTCTTCTAAGATATACTTTTATCTTATTTGCATTGCTTAAGTATTTTGCCTATTTGTTCTAAATTAACTTTTAACTTCTTGGTTTTTTGGTCTTCTGAGTACTTCTAGTTTTATTACTTTGAACTATTCTGTTTTTTTCTTTTTACTCAATAAACCTTAGTAACTTTTTAGGTATTGTCATATAATTAAACACTTTTTTTTTGTATTTAATAGCTGGTTTAGATATATTAAATCTGCTTTATTTATTCTAATATCACTTCTTTTCTGTAATTAAGTATCTATAAGTTTTCTTATTTTGGTTTTATATCTAAACATTGTTTATAAATTACTTTTATTTTTATATTTATATTGAACTTTCTTGCTTTTAGTAATATTAGACAAGCTAAGTTACTTTTCTAACCTTTTATATTTTCTGGCATCTCTTCTATTTTTTATATATTTTTTGTTAAACCTGCTTTTTGGCAGCCTTATATTATTCTTAGTTTTGTTAATTGTTCAAAATTATCTTGTCTGTTCAGTCTTGCTAATAGATTACTTATTTGTTTTATTGTTAATTTTTGTTATAATATTTTACAGCTTTTAAGATCTTTGTATTCTATTATGCAATTTTTTAAAGTTTTTTGTAAGCTGCTTTTTTGCTTTGCTAAGCTTATTATTAGTTAGTATATTTTACTTATACTTTTTTCTGACATTTTTGTTAGCTGTAGCATATAACTTAATTTTGGCATTATTATCATATTATTTATATATACAATCTGACTCATTAGTATTTTTTTGTATTTAAAATCTCTTTTTGTTTAGCTAATTATTCTTTTAGCTTTTTTTTTTACTAGCACTTTACTCATTCTGTTATTTAATTATATTTCCAATAAGCAAACTATCTTGTTCTTTGCTTCTTTTGTTATTTTGTTTTCTCTAAAAATTACTTTTTTTTTTCTTTTCTTACTTTTGTATTCATTATTAAGAGTTTTGATTTGAATTTATTTATCTTTATATCATTCATTTTGAAAAATTCTTCTACTACTTTTAATATCTTTATTAGTTGTTTTTTATTATTTTCAATCCATGTTGTGTTATTTGCATATGTAATGGCTGCTTAGTGGTATTTTGTGATGTTGCTACATTGCATACCTCTTTTGATTTACTGTTTTATTATATATTCTAAGTTTTTATATTCTTGTACTCTTTCTAATAATGGATTATAAAAAAGTTATTATATTAATGAAGATATTACTTTACTTTAATTTATGTTATCTTTTGCTATTATTTCTTCTGTTAGGTTATAAACTGTAATAATTTTTAGTTATCTTTTATAAAACAGATTCAAGATGTATTTCATTGTTCTTTTAGGCACTTTAACTTTTCACAATGCTAGTTCTAGACCCTCAAATAGGACTGAGTCAAATACTTTCTTTATGTCTTACAAAACTATCTATATTTCTTTATCTTTTTTTTTTGCTTTTTTTATTATTATATTAAGAATATATTGTCACGATCTAAAAAAGGATCGTCGATATTTCATTTAAATTAGATCGCATAAGCAAATATTAATATACAGTAATTATTAGATATAGCACATATACAGAGCGTAATTAGCAGATGCAGTGTAATTAGCGTAATTAGTAGATTTAGTGCAATTAGTGTAATTAATAGATATAGTGAATATAGCGTATTTAGTGTAATTAGTGTAATTAGCATAAATAGCATAATTAGTGTAATTAGCATAGATAGCATAATTAGTGTAATTAGCATATAGAGAAAAGTATATAAGTAATATGTCGGTAATGTAAGAAAAACAGGTCTTGGAGGTCTCACAGTATAGTTAATAAAGAGATACTTATCCTTAGTACTCGCCCAAATCCCACGCCTCTTTTGAGTACTATTTCATCCAACGTTATGCGGGAGACTCTCATTTACCCTATGAATAGGGAGTTTTAGAGTCTACAATTTCTGTAGTATGACAATATACTGATTGTTCCATTAAAGTGCCTAAAAGGTATATATAGTTTGGTCCTTTGAGTATTTTTTTTTTCTATAAACATTTTGGCAAGCCTTTTTGTTATTACTTTTGTTACAACTTTTCTAAATATTTTTATTAATACTATTAGTCAAATCTTATTTAAATTATATTTCTATTCAATATTTTTAGGTATTGGATAAACTTGTACTATTTTCTATTTGGTTAGTATTTTCTTTACTTCTAAACATAAGTCTGCAAAGCCTCTGAATACTTTATGTGTTCTCTTTTCTGCTTGCTTTATCAAGATGTAACTTATATCTAATATGTTTAAGACTGTTTCTGTCTTCAGTTCTTTTAAAACTTCTTTTTATTCTTTTTTCTTAATTTTTTTTTCAACTTCTATATACTATTTCTCTTTAATGTTTTCTCATAGTTTATATATATTTTTTTCACTCTTTTGATATTTCTTTTAATTTTATATTTCTTTTTCTAAATTGTTTTTTATAGTATTCTGCTATGTCTATTCAAACATCTTTTGAGCTTGTTAGCAGATTTATTTCTTTTTTTGTTTGTTTGATAAATCTGTTAAATACTATTTTCTTATAAGGTCTATTTAGAAAACTTACTATTATCTTTTCTTGATCTGTTTTGATCATTTCACATCTTTTATCTATATTCTCTTTTATTTGTTTTCTTTGTATTTACTTCCAGTCTTTCTTTTTTCTTTCTAATTATAGCTTTTTCCAACCTTTCATATCTTTTATCTATGCATTTAACCATTGTCTTTGTAGTTTTAGTAGCTTTGTACTAATTTCCTTGTTTAGTATCATTAATTGTTCATTTACTTTACTTCTTTTTTTTTCTATTACTGCTTGGGTTCTTTTTGTTTTTATATATTTAATTAATTTTTAGAACTTAACAATGTTTTTTTTTTTGTTACTGTTCTCTTTGACTTTTTCTTCTATTTGTTATTATGTTGTACATTTTTTTCTTGAGTATATGTTTACTTGCTGCTATAATAATTAATTTTTCTATTATATCCTATATATTGTTTATTTTCTTTGCTTTTTTTTTTCATCTTGTTCTTTCTTGTAAATGTATTTCAATATCTTTTTTCTTTTTAGTTAGTTTTGTAATTTCTGTACATAATTTTTCTAGTTTTTTGATTTTGCTTGGTCATACAGATATACTGTTCTTGACTATTTTTTTTTTTTAATCTTTAACTTGCTTTTTTTTGCTATTATATATTTAATCCATATCTCTGCTATTACTATTTTGTGATTATTTTCTGTAATTTATTCTACTTCTTCGATTTCTGCTTTTTGTAAACTTAGAGCCAATCTATCTAATATCTATATATAATTAATCTTGTTGTTGCTTCTCTACTTAACCATATATATTATTAACTTATCAAATTCATGTCTTTATATGTATATTTAAAGTCTTAATTCTTTATTTAACTGAAGATTAACAGTCTTTTGTAATTTGTTGTTTGTAGATATTATCTGTCTAAAATATTGTCTATTGTATAATTAAAATTTCTTATTATGATAATTTGTATTTGTCTTTTTCTTTTTGAGCCTGTTTTTATAATTTTTTGTTGAATGTTTTTCTCTGCTACTTTATCATTTGATGGCATATAGACTGCAATTACTACTAACTTCAATTGTTTGAAGTATAGTATGATCTCTATCATAGATTTACTTATTTTTTTTAGCAGCACCTATATGCTTTTTCTATTTTATCAACCATAATTCTAATATTCAAACTTTTCTTTTTATTCTTTGTTGCATTTGTCCAAAATTCTATATATCTTTTGTTTACTACATATGTTAAAAATTTTTTTTTCTTTTTATAAGATTTGTTTTTGTAATTTCTTCTCCTTTTGCCTAACCAAATAAGTTTTTTAACTTTCAACCTTTAGTTTTTAGTCTATTAACATTGTGACATGCTATTTTGATTTCTTTTCTTTATTTTTTTCATTTTTCTTTTAACTTTTTTTGTATTGTTGTTTTGTTCTTTATCTTTTCTTTTTTTATTTTTATTTTTTTTTCTTTTAGACTAAAAGATATTTTTTTCTTTTTTTTAAAAAAACTCTTCTTTTAATTTGCAGAAAATTTCCAATCTCCTCATTTAAGTTTATTTATTTAACTAGTATGTCTTTAAAAATAATTAGCCAAAGCTGTTTAGCTTTGTTAAGTTTCTAATCTTTCTAATCTTTTTAATATTTTTTAAAGTAAGTTATATATTTGCAATTATGCTTTTTTATTTTTGATTTAGTTTCTCTTGTAGTTATTGTAATGTTTATTATTTTTCTTTCATCTTTCATTATGATTAATATTTCTATAAAATTTTATATCTGAACCTTTACTAGTTTTATCCTCATTGGTATATATTTTCTCTTTATTCTTGTTTATATATTTTTTTTTTCTTTTCTTATGATATTGCCAAAAAATTAGGTGATTGTTGAATCTTATTGGTTTTGTTTGTGCTGCTTCTATTTTCTTTGCTGATGTAAATGTAATTATAGCTAACCTTCTTTGATTTCTATTTCTATTATATGATATACTATATATACTAATTTCATACTTTTTTTTAAGCATCATAATAATAATACTTCTGATATATTTTTTAAAAGCTCTACTAATTATATTATAAATTGATTTTGCATATTATATCAATTATAATCTTCTTTACTTATCAATACTCTTGCAAGTTTGTATATTTCTATTAGTAATGACTATAGGATACTTTTTCTTCTAGTTTTCTTGTTTTAATTACTGCTAATGCTTTGTATTTAAATCTTTTGATATATTTTATATAAGCTTTTTTAATATTTCTGCATATATGATTTATTTCTTCTATATTAATATTAGTTGATAGATCTTATATTATTAAATGTGACTCTACTTTTATATCCTCTTTAGTTGCATGGCTATCTTTATTGTTTTTTTTTTTTTGTCTAATAAAGCTCTTGGATTCTTCTGCTTTTTTTTTTTTATTTTTAGTACTTGTTGTTTCTGTTTTCTTTCTTGGTTTTTTGATTTTTTTAAAATGATTTTAAGCCATTTACCTTCTTTTTCTTTAATTTACTTTATTACTGCATTTCTGCTAAATTTATAGTCAAAATTTACTTCTATTCAATTGTTTTTATTTTTGAATAGTTCTTGAATCGATTTAATAGAATAATTTCTTTAAAAAATCTATTAAATATATTTAATTCTTTTTTTTTTGTTTTCATTTAGCATTATATATATTGGTATATTTGCCTTAAAGAATTTACTTTTATTATATATATATTTTTTTAATAACTACTGATTTTGGTCTATTATATCTGTTAATTTTAAAACTTCTTGATTTTCTTTTTCTGTCTTTAGTTTTGCTATTCGTCTATCTATATTCTTAATGTCTTTTTTAAGATTATATATTCTGTTATCTATTAACTTTTCTTAATTCTTTTTATTTTCTTTCTTCTAATAATTGACTTTGTCTCTTATTGTTTTTATTAGCAGATTTTCTATAGTCTTATTTTTGAGATTTTTGAGTTTTGTTAATATATACTTGAAATGCTTAGTTCTTCTATTTGTCTTATAATTTCTTTTAGATTTTGATTTATTTCTTTCTTTTTATCTTTATATTTTTAGTATTTTTCTTTTATATATAAGAGCATTTATTTTTTTAATCTCTTTTGCTTCATTCATTCATTCTAGTTTTGTTTCTTTTTTTAATGTTTTTTTCTCATTATATTTACTTGATATTTGAAAAACTCAGGATTTATGTTTATTAATGCTAATTTCTTTATCTATTCTTCTATAATATTATGTAAAACTATGCATATTTTTACTATTTTTAGAATCTTTAATATTTGACTATAAAAGAGCAAATCATTTGGTATAATGTTTTTTGGATCATAAATTACTAGGTCTCTTGCTATATATTCTAAATTATTAGGATTTCTTATGGGTTTTAATAGAATTGCATCTAGTATCTTATTATCTATATATATTTTATTTCTATTACTAAAAACTTTAATATATTAAATTAGGTTTATACTGTATAGTAATTCTAATCTAGTTTGTATTTCCATTTCTAGACTATTCTGTTATTCATTCATCTGTTTATTTTATATATTATATTTACTTATTATTTTCCAATATAACTATTTGTTATTATTATTTATTGTTTAGTATAATGTAATGTATTGTTTTTGTTTGTATTGATGACTAATCACATGTTTCAATTTTATTTTCCAGATTTAATGCAATTTCCTAGTTTTTTTTTTTAAAAACTGTAAAACTAGTCAAAGTTTTATTTAACAAGACTTTACTTATACTATTATTAAGGTAAAATAATTGTATTTTGTATCTAAGTCTTTTTTTTTAAAACCTAAAATGAGGTTTGTTGAACTGTCTTTGTGTTTTTTCTTTATATTTATTTATCTTTGTTTAGAAATTAAGGATTAGCAAAGAGAGTTTTTTAATGCAAAGTAATTGAAACACTATATTTATTATATTTTAATATAAATCTTAAATAATTTATTATTAATATAATAGTAAGTTTTTTATTTTTTTATTTTTTTTTTAGTATTAAGATCTTGCTTGTATCTTTATTTATAATTTTAATTTTATACTTTAGTACAAAAGTACCAAAGTAAACTAGAATTTTATTCTACAAAAATAAATTACATGCAATAATAAGAGCTTATCTTTAACCTAAACTGAATAGTAAGTTTTTATTATTGGACTGTTTTTTATATTCGTTCTATTAAATAATTTTTCTTAATATTGACATTACTTTTTTTAAAAATATATATTTATTTATAATACTTTTAATATATATCCTGTATAATTGTTAAAACAAGCTAATTTCATTACTATATACATATTTAATTTTTTGATTCAAAAATTTAATACAAAAAATAATTTTTGAATTAAGTAACTTCATTTAAATCTAAGAATTCTACTTAAGTCTTTATAATTTACGGGCCGGACTAATTTTAAAGTCAAACCCGGCCCGGCCTACTATTTTGGGTCGGACTTGGGCTCAAAAATATTTTTTGGGTTGGGCTCAGAAAGCCCGGCCCATTTCGAACACTATCTGCATCTATATTAACATCCCTAAACTTTTTAATTTAGCTTTAATCAAATTAATTTTTGTTTGCATAGATTTACAGATAATATGTTTAGAAATTTCTTTAAAATTGTTTATTTTAAATATATGATACAAAAGTTATAAATAAATTAATAATTTATTTAGTTATATATACATGGGTCCTAGAAAAAATAATAATTTGTTTGTGGCAATTGTAATGATGGTAGTGAAAAGTTTGAAGAATCCGGTGGCGAGGATGCAATAAATTCTTCAATTGAAGCTGATGATACGCTCTCCGCATCATAATCAATATCCTCAACCTGAAGAGCGAAATAATTAACATCTTCCCCTAATGAATCGTCATTCTGCTCATTTCGGCGAGGGCTTGATTTAGTTACTGTCAACTCCCGTTCTAACACGACTACAACATCAGAAGCACTATTCATATAATAAACACCATTTCGATTACTTCTGCTTGTAATTTCACGGCGTCGTAAAGCGGTAGATTCATTCGGATTGGCATCTTTCAATTGTTGCTTATCTGAAGTAGGTTTGGTTGAAAAAACATTCGTTGAAGGTTGATAAATTTTTTGGTGATTTTCTGGTGTTGCTTCTATAGTTTTTGGTGCAGCAACACCATTACTATTTGTAAAGATGTAATCGAATTCTGCCATGAAGAGACTAAAAACACCGGCTGGGATACCCAATGTAGGACAAAATGCCATCCCAATATTATGTACGGTCATCTTATTAATCTCAGAATTTTGTACAATTCTAATTAAGTGACCTATCAGTGTCCGAAGTAATGTATAGTTGACTAAAGGAAGAGATGAAATTAAACGACCAAGTTTATTAATACGATCTCGTCTATCAAGAAGACGAACAGCGTTTACAAATTCCATGTGTAATTCTCGGGTTAGAATTTTCGTAGGTAATTCTCTCAAATAAAGCTTCAATAATCCAGCCACAGCATGCACATCGTAATACTTTCCTTGATTAAGTAAGTCGACATCGCCTTCAGCATTGAACCTATCTTTTAAATGTTTTAATGTCATGGCAGCACCACTAAGACGATAAATGCCTTCTTCTTTATCTGCGTCATTTGCATCCAGATATTCTATACACCTAAAAACGACAGCAGGGAGTTCGTACCCTTCTTTTATGCGCGCAACTGCAATGGCTTGCTCCAAAGGAATACCAAAAACTACTTTTGAGACATTAGGTCGTATTTCATTGCGTTTTTTTTTATCACCTTTACCAAACATGCTGTCAAAAAAGTCTTGCGTGAATTGTTCTTTTTTTTCAGCAATTTGATCGGTCGGTCGCGAAATGCAAGCCGATTATCAGAGCAGAAGTTGTTCTTTTTATACATGTTTTTACTTACAATCACTAACTAACTAGGTATCGTGTTACCTAATCAAAAGATTTGATTGGAAATCTTTAAACGGACACTGCATTAAATGGAGCAAAGGTAAAAATAAAAAATATCCTCGCTACGCATCAATAATCTTTTATAGGACTTTTTCACGCGGAATGTGTAACAGGACATCTCATCGTTATGATCACGCACGACGATTGACCGGCTATTCCAAATGCTAACACGGTAATAATGTCATTAAATAATTTATAGTTATTGTATAGGGTTTCAAAATATGCACGCGGGTCGCGTAGCGGCCAATCACATGTTGCCATTTGATACCCATGCATATTTTTAACTCTATACAATAACGGTATTAATACAATAACGGTATTATCGTATACGTAGTAGTTATTGATAACTACGTACGTATACGTATCATATTTCGTAATTACATTATCAAATTAGTATATTTTTTAATAAACCAGTGATAACGTAAATTATACAAATATGAGAATTTTAGTACAGTCATCAATAACATGGCTGTACAATAATTATAATTAAATAAATTAAACAATGTTCCGCTATGCTTCGTTTCCACGTTACACGTGACTCTGGGTGTGCGATATACGGATAGATTAGTGGTGTGATTGGCTGTTTAAATAAATTTAATTTTACGTTATTTATGCAGTTTTTAAAGAAAGTAAAACTACAAAGAATAAACAAAAAAGAAGTATATAGAAAGTTTTATTCGGGCTGTGGGACTCCACTATTACAAATAATCAAAATCCTTTTTTGTTTTAGAGAAGTTAGCATGGTAATAACCTAGTTCTATCTATGTTTAAGAAATCGCTATTATGCTAACTTCTCTAAAACCCCTACAATCCTGATAAAATTTTTTATATGCTTAGTTTTATTTTTTTAAAAAAAGTACTTTAAAATGTAAAATTAAATTGATTTAAACAACCAATCATACGAAAGTCTTCCTATGAGAGTGACTTTCAAAAATACAGATCATGTGTGTAGCGCCACCTACGTTCAATATGCACAATATGCAAATATGCAATGCAGGGTCGGAATTCGGCAACTCTCGTGTAACCTACGACGCCTAAGTCATGTTAGATTTGTCTGGTGGATTCTTGTCCGTAGGTAAGTACTGGTCTCCTCTTTGAGTCGTTCTTATACCTATTATCATTCTCATACTTACCTTCCTTTATGCATCAACCCGGGGTTGGAACCCTTCTCTTACGTTTTGGGTACGGTGGTCACGTGACTATGTGAGCGATCAATTGCGGTTTTTCAGTTATCTTTGGGGAACGGGTAATGTTAGTAACGGTATTAACGATAATTACTGGTTTTTATAGGATAACATTTTTCACTTTTATTATGGGTCGGGTATTTAGTTTTATGTCGCAATTGTAATCACTGACCTTCTTGCTTGGGGCGAATTGCCCTTTATTTATAACAAATTCTATTTACATTATGCATTTGTTTAATATATCTGACATATAGAATTTATCTTTTATATCACTTTTATTCTATATATTCTACTTATGCGATAAGGGATTATATCAGATATATTGAACATATCTGACATTTCTGACATTTGGGATCTGCTTCATGTGATAATGATTATTTTTTTGGGTCACAATAGCAATAGCACTATAAATTCATACTAACTTATTTGTTGCAGCTACAGCAAGTGGTATCACCATATGACTCGTATTTTTGAAGGCCGCCCTAGCAGAGTTGAGAGCAACTAGAATTCAGCAGATCAATCCAAATTTAGGGTCCAAAACTAGGGATTAAATAATAATGTCTAAATTCAAAAATTAATTTTAATTAGTGTGTTTAAATTGGTTTGTTTTAAGAGTAAGGACAAGTATTTTAAAATTATATATTAACCTAATGGTAAATTTTTTTATATTTAATTTTATAAAAAATTATATTAAGTAAACTAATTTTAATTATTAAATAAAAGTTGTAAAGTAGGTTTTTCTAATTCTAATGATAGTAAAATTATTGAAATAGGTTAAAAACTTATTGTTATAAAATTTTAAAGATTAAGATATTAAAATTATAAAATAAAATTAACTAATAGGTTTACATAAATTAATCAATCAAATTTTTTGTTTTTGTATTACTATAGTAAATTTTAATCTATCTAAGTAAATTTTATTATATTGTTACAAGGTTGCAGCTTTCTTGATACAATACAATCAAGTAACAAGGTTACCTAATACAGTAATTAACTATTGCAAATATATATAGGATGGAGGTATAGTAGTTTACTTTATTATACAGCAGTAGGCAAACAATTCAAGATAATAACAGTATATAAATTAACTTTTTATTAACAACACATATGGTGACAACCTTACCTATAGGAATTACTCTAGAGAGAGAATATTATACTTTATAATTAAAAGATCATTATGTCTAAGTTGAAGTATAGAAACTTAGAATTGGCAAGGAAGGAGAAAAGATATCTTTTATATATTTTTTTATCTAGTAGGAGTAATGAAGGTTTGAGTGACATCTTTTGATACTATATTTAAGATAGTAGGGATTGTGCAGAGGCAAATGAAGTTTGTACAAAAATAGTTGAGACAATGTTTATGTATATTTGTTATTTGTACTTGAAGTACTTGAAGCTTGTATCAAGATACTTAAGTCTGTGCAGAACAGTTAAGATTTTGTAAAGACACTTGGGAATTATGTTAAAGATACTTAAGATTATGCAAAGACATTTGGAAATTGTATTAAGAATACTTGAAATTCTTGTACTATAGGATTTGGAATAGTAAATTGTACTAGGATACATGAAACTTGTGTAGAAGTACTTTGGGTTTGTAAGACAATAGTGACATCATAGATGTTACTTAATGTCATATGTCTGTATCATACTTCTAACAGCTAATTAAGATTCTATTATCTAACTACTATATACTATAATATAACTATGCTAATAACTAATAATAAATATAATATAAAATATAATAATAAATATATTATAACTACTAATAATATACTATGCTATACTAATAATCTATTTTGTTTTTTTTTTTGTTTTTTTCGGTATTAAGATGACCTCTTTGGTCCGAGCTTTTTATTAATACTTATAGCAAATACATATTTTATATAGACGTATCTATAATGAACTATTAGATGAGTGTACAACTGACTACACGTATAACTTTTCTATATTACCTATTTAAGGAGTCTACCCAAGGGTTCCCTACCAGTTGCTGTATCTAACACCCCTGCTTAGATGTTCCATTTAAACCCTCTAATCTAACCCTAGTATTAATTTCACCAGATCACAGACCCAGATCTATTCACATTTGACCATAGAACTATAATCCTTAGACTATTTTTATCCTCGAGGTAAACCTACCAGAGCGAGCCATATTTTCTTTTACCACTAACTTGGTTTGATGCTATGACTGAAGCCAACACTTGCAGTTAGAGTTACCTCTTAAACCACTATTACCCTTGTAAAGTTCACCTAAACCCTGGTACCCATCTTTCTGACTTCTTCTCTATCATCCCCTACTAGCCGCAACTCAGAACCAATAACGGACTTCCCCAGACTCCCAATCCAGATGACCTGGTATGGTATACTTATGTATCTTTTTCCTCTGGCGATCCAGTGGTCTGGTTGGTCATATGCTCTTCTACACATCTTTGTCATCTGGTTTTATCTGAAAGTTTCTATGAAGGTGTTTCATAGGCTTCTGTTAGTTTAATGGCACCATCAAAAGTTTGTGCTATCTCTTTACTCAGGATTTCCAAGTGAGTTTCCATCTCTTTAGTTTCTTAGTCTTCTACGCCTAGTGGTCTTATTATGAGTTTGCCCAAAGCCTTATATGACACCAGTTTTACATTCCTCTATGTACATGTACTGTGTAACATTACACTTCGCATAGATGCCCCAAGCTCCCAATGTTAGGTGGGGCTCGACTTAATGTACCTAAGATTACAGATGCCCAAAACCCAACTGATCGGCAAGAGACAGTTACCATAACACAGGTATAATTTCCAA
>CAJVQA010004106.1:0-18137 GCA_910591915.1 Cetraspora pellucida | reverse complement strand
AGGAGGCTATTGAATTTAAATTTCATTTTAAATATTTATTTCTTATTTTTTTTAGTTATTTTTATTTATTTTATTTTCTTTTAAATAAAAGATTTTCTACTTGACACTTATTATTTTAAAATTTGCTACAGCTTAATAGTTTTTAGTAAATTTTATTACAGTATTTGTTGCTTAATTGTATTTGGAGAATTTAGCAGAATTTATATAGCTATAAGCTAAGCAGCCAAGTAACTAAGTAATTAAGTGATTAAGTGACTAAGCATTAAGTAATTAAGCAACTAAGCAATTAAGCAACTAAGCAACTAATTGATTACTAAGTGACTAGAAGATTCTAGCAACTAATAATTAATGATTACTAAGTTCTAATTACTAAGCAACTACTAATAATAATAATAATAATAATAATATAATGAAATAACTAATACTAAATAATAATAAAATAATAACTAATAATAATAAAATAATAATAATTCATTTTATAACATTTCCATCATCTTTAAAAATTTACTCTGTAAATTCTATATTCTAATCAATTTAAGAAGTTTGATGTATTTATCATTCAGCAACTTAATAATATATGTTGTAATCACATACTTCAACTGTAGAGTTATTTTTTTAGTTATAATTTGAGAACTTTGTATATTCTAAGAGCACTTTTTCAAGTATCTTTTGCTTTTCTTGTTACTTGAATATTCTGAATAAGGTTTTTAATCTCTAAAGAGTTGTTGAACTTTAAGATTATTTGTCCTAAGTAGTAGTAAGCTTTAATTTTCTTGTTAAGATTATGTTAAGTATATTTAGAAGTAGATAAGAACTTTAAGATTCAATTAATTTGTTCTTTCTATATTCTTTTAGGAAAATAATTAGTTATACTTCAAGTTGTTGATACTGATGTCTGTTTTAAATTGTTTATTATTTAAGTTAGATAGTTAGTATTATTACTTTCTAACTTTGTAGATACTTTATTAAGTAGAGTTTCAATTAAAGAAGGTTGTATCTCTTTTAATGATAAAAATTCATCAATATTGAATTCTACAAGAGCTTCTATTATAGAGTTTAAGTCAATAACTTTTTCTGATTCTTTATTACTTCAAAGAATAATATTTTAAGATAATATATCTAAGTAATTTTGAGATGTAAGGTTCTGTTTCCAGATTTGGAAAAAATTGTTTAAAGTAATTACTGTTTTTGATTGTAGTTTTAAGAATTCTATTTTTAGAAAAATTTATATAATTTAAGAGCATTTATATAAATTTTCAAGTATTACAATCTTTAAATAAATTATAGCATTAAAAAATTTGTGTAATATTATTGTCTTTTCTTTCAGTTTTAGAAATTTATTTCAAAAATTCCAGTTATTTAATAAAAACAAAAGGTTTTTAGGTTTGTTTTTTATAATATTTAGCAAGATAATTATTATTATAGTACTTTTGCAATGTTTTTTCTTTGTTGTTACAAAGTTTATAGGCACTATTGTTTAATTTTTTCTAAATAATAAAAGGTCCAGTTCTTTTATCTTCAAATTTAGCTAATCAAGAAAGTTCTATATATTTTCTAATTATTTATATTTTGTCACCTATTTCAAATGTTTTATAACAAATTTTGACATCAAAGTATTCTTTCTGTTTCTGTTATAATTCATTGGTTTTTTTTCTTGCATTGTTCTGCAATTCAGATAGCTTGTTGATAAGCTCAAATGCTTAGTGCAATATGCTATCTTGTAAGTTGTATTTTGTTTTTTATAAGGTTTGACAGATAATAAAACTTTAATTAGAAGAACAGCTTGTTGTTTATATACAAGCTAAAAGGGAGTATATTCAGTTGTAGCATGCTTCTTTGTTTAATAAGCAAGCAGTACAGCAGATATATATAAGTCCCAGTTATTATTTTCTTTTACTTTAGTAAATGATTCATATAAAGTTTGGTTAAGATATTTAATTATTTTATTTGTCTATAGATGGTATAATAAAAAGAACTTATGTTTAATAAGAAACTTTTTATATAGAATGTAAACAGTTTTGCTAATGAAATTTCTTTTTTGGTTAGAAAGAATAGTCTTTGATGTTTCATGTCAACAAATAATTTCTTTAAAAATAAACTAAGCTAATGTATTTGCTCTGACATTAAATATGGCATAAGCTTCTAACTATCTTGTTAAGTAATCAGTAATGACAATAATATATTGATTATTTTGTTTGATAATTGGTAAAGATTTTACTAAGCCAATACCAATTTGTTTAAAGGCTTGTCCTATTTGAATAAGGTAAAAAGGTTTAGTTCATTTGTCTTTTAGTTTCTTTTGGCATTCTTCACATGTTTTAACATATTCTTGTACATCTCGATACATTTGGTCTCAATAATATTATTCAGCTATTTTATAATATATAGTATCTATTTCTAAGTATCCTGTGATAGGATGTTTATGCATCATATACAGAACAAATTTTATTTCATTTCATTTGATAACACAAAGAGGGTACTAAGGGTTCTTTTTGTTTTTCTTATATAATAATTCTTTCTTAATAATAAAATATCTAGCATGATATTGTATTTGTTTAATTTGTTTCTAAGATAGAAAGTCAGATAACTTGTCTAATTCTATATAATTATATAAATTATAATAGAAGTTCAAATTCATGAGAAAGGGCTTTAGTATAAAGTCTATATTTGGAGTTAAGATAAAGCATTTATATTAGAGTGAACTCTTTCTAGTTTATAAATAATTTTAAAGTTATAGGGCTGGAGTTTTAGAATTCATCTTCTTAGATATTCTTTAGGTTTAGTTAATTGTAACTACTTAAGAGCAGAATGGTCAATAATTAGGATGAATTTAGCAATTCCAAGATATTTGTAAAAATGTTTAATAGCCCATACAACTATAGCATATTTAAGTTTATTGGCATCATAGTTGACTTCTTCTTTGGTTAAACTTTTACTAGCATAGGCTACAGGATATTTCTTTTTGTTTCTATTCAATTAAATAAAAGTAGCTCCAAATTTATAATAAGAGACATTGGTAGCTAAAATAAATAGTTTATTAAAGTCAGAATACTTTAATATAAGGGCTGTAGTAAGGCTTTGTTTTAATTCTTCAAAAGCTTCCTGTTGTGATTCATTCTATATATAAGAAGTTTCTTAGCATAGTAGCTAATTTAAAGGCTGTACTACTTTAGAAAAGATATAAATAAACTGATAGTAATAACCTACTAGTCCTAAAAATGAACATAGTTGGATTATATTATTAGGTAATTGAATCTTCTAGACAGCTTTTATCTTTTGAGAGTCAGATGCTATTTCAATAAAGGTAACTATATGTTCTAAAAATGATAAACTTTGCATTCAAAAATTACATTTTTCTAAATTTAATCATAAATCAGCTTTTTTAATTTTAATAAAAGTTTGTCATAAATGTTCTAAATGTTTATTAAAGGTCTTAGAGTATACTATAGTATCATTAAGATAGACTATTACAAAATTTTATGCAATATTTTGGTATACTCTATCTATTAATTATTAAAAGATTGCAGATGCATTACATAGTTCAAAGGTCATTATATTAAACTTATAAATATCATATTGAGTTACAAAAGCAGTCTTTTCTTTATCTGTAAGGTGCATAGCAACTTGCTAATATCTACTTGCAAGATCAAGTGCAGAGAACCACTTAGATTATTTTAAGGTATTAAGCATTTCATCAATGCAAGATAAGGAATAGGCATTTTTTTTAGTAATGCTGTTAAGTTTATGATAATTAACACAGAATCATACTTTGCTATTTGTCTTATAAACTAATATAACTGATAAAATTCAGAGGCTAGAAGAGGGTTATATAAGTTCACTATTAAGCATTTGTTAAATTTCTTTTTTAATAAATGTCTGTTCTGTAAAAGAAAAAGAGTAGGGTTGAAAGGTGTGATGACCTAGTAAAGTGGATAGGTTGTTAACCCCCAAGTGGCAGGTTTAGAGTTTAAATCCTAGTGATGATGAAAATTTGCAATTCTTTCTGTATTATGGCTAACTGTCTTCTATAATTAGTTGGGATAGAATACCTGTAACCTGTGTTATACCAGTATAACTGGAAGGTCTAGGCACTCATACAACATTGTACAAGGAAACACAAACTAGTACTAGGCAGTATGAACTCAAGATAAGTTCTTAGGCCATGTAAATCACAGGAACCAGGTAGGAAAACAGAAGCCCACTTGGAAGACCCAAGTAGAGAGATAACCTGAATCTTTGATAATGCTACTGTAAAGACTAGACTTATGAAATAGAGCTAAAACTTGTAAAATCAAGCAAATGTAACAGTCTTTGAGAAGGACTGGATAAACCAACCAGGCCATCAGAAGTTTCAGGTTTCGAAGAAAAAGAATACATGTCAGCAAAACATGTAAACCAAAGATACAGTTTCATTCTACCTTTTCAGACTATCTAGAATGGCAGCTTGGTAGAACTTGAATTGAATTCCAAAGTAGTAAGAATATATTGTGAAGTTAGTATCAGGGTTAAGGTGAACTTTACAAAGGCATAGCAGTTTAATGGTATGCCCTAACTGCCAGTGTTAGTCTCAGCCATAGCAATACCAGGTTAGCTATAAGAATAGAATATAGAAGATTCTGAAAGGTTTAGTACAAGTCAAAGGTTCTCTATATGAGTAAACTGCTTTAAAGACTTAGTAACCATGGCATATTTTTACTGACATTAGCCAAGATCATTGGTAAGCAGAGGTAGATAGATGAATATGAAAACAGAGTAGCTAAATAAAGAATTTACAAGTGGGTTCCAGATATGGCAGCTAGTGTAGAACCTTCAGGCAGACTACTTAAATTAGACAATAACTAAAGTTATACAAATGGCTAGTTGTATACTCTCTCTATGGTTGCCTCCTGTGGTTGTAATGCAACCATTAGCCAAATATACTATTAATAAAATCCTGAGTTACAAGTACTCACCTTAATATTTAAAAAAAAAAAGAGTTGAGTTGAGATCAAATAAGAGACCTTTCTTCTGTATAGATTTAATGAGTTACAAAATCAGTATGTCCTAGTTCTGTTGTATCTTGTGTGAAAAGATTTAAAAACTCTATTAGCAGCTAGCTAAATTGTTTTTCTTGTTTAGCATCTAGAGGTTCAATGTTCAATTTAGAAGGTTCTGAGCTAACACTATATTCTTCATAAGGAATTATAATATTAATTGTAAAAATATAATGCATATTGTCTGGTTTAACAGGTAGTTTTTTATTCTGCCTAGAATAATCTAAAAATTTAACTTTTCTTCTTCTTAAGCAAGAGAAGTATATTATTGTTAAATGGTCTGAACATCTTGTTGGAATACTTATAAAAGCGTCTAAGTAAATCTCTCTAACTTTTTTACCTTCTGTTGGAACTGTAGAATAAGTTTGTTCTTAGTTTTAACTTGTTGTTATAGTTGTGCAACTTGTAGTTGCAAGGGGTCTGGTTTTGGTAAAGTTGTATTAGTTGTGTTTGTCAAAAGGTCTACTGGTTCTAGTATAAAAGTTTATAAATAGAGACTGGTAGAGAAGCACAGTCCTAGCAATATCCTTGGTAGGCATCTAACTCATCTTGATGCTTAACATGTAAGCAGTTTTTGCAAAGGTTAACAAGAGCACTAAACTGTTGATAAAGGTTAACTATAGCAAGCTAATAGTCAAATTTTAAATAGCTAATGTCAAAAGACTTAGCCAATGTTTGTTGAAGAAGTTACTTTTTTTTTACATCAAAAACAGCTTAGGTTCATAGTCAATTAATCTGATCATTTACTTGAAGTTCCAATGCTTTAGTAATAATAAAGTCTGTTTTTTGCAAATAAACTTTAGCAAGACAGAAGATATGAGACTAGTTTATTTCATACTAAGATCTAGCACTTCTGATTAATTCAGTATAATGTCTAATTTAGGTTTACAAGTTATAGTTAAAGTTGTAGAGAACATCTGTACTAACTTTGTAAACATATAAATATTCAAGTTTACAAAACCATAGTTTCTCTATAATGCTTTCTAAATTATGCATTCTGTTCCTAGATTCAACATGTTTGCATAATTTGCATTCGACTAAGGTTTCACATCTATTATCTTGAATGTAATAGTACTGGCTTTTAGAATTATCACAATCAAGACTTTGGTAGAAGTCAGTATAGCAACTTTTACAAACAAAAACTTTATCTAATTTTTGTAGGATTTCTAGTTTTTGAGGGTTCTTGTAATAGCAGCAATAGTAGGTATAATGATTGCTATGATAGTACTGTCTTTGGGCTTCTACTTTATTAAGATTGCATTTATATTGGTAAGTTTGATTCTGGTGCTTGAGAGGAGCTAAAGAACAATCAACAGCAATGTGTCTTATTAAATTGCATTTATAACAAATATTTTCAAAACATTGTTAATAAAGATGTTTAGAGCTTTGGCAATTCTTGCAAGTTTCTTTTCAAGAAGCTTGTAGTTGACAATGAACAGCAATATGTCCTTTATGATAACATTAGTTGTAAGTACTTTGAGGACAGTTAGCAAAGAAATGGTTAGAGAATTTACAGTTGTCACATATATAAGATAAGGCAGTTTAGATTTGTTGTTGAGGTTGATAAAGAGTCTATTTTTTATTGACTATTTCTGTGATAAATTGAGCAGTATATGTTTCATGAGAAGTAAGAAATTCTTGCTTATAGAAGTTAAACTTTTTTAGGTCTGTTACTGTTGGTTGTGCAGATAAAGCATAATTACTTTCATAGGTCATTGGTACTGAAACCTTTTTGTTATTCTACTTAAATGAATAATAATCATTCTTTCAGTTATAACTGGCACCAACTTTCTTGAACCAGTTATTACAAAGAAGAAGAGAGTAAGAAGTAGCAGAAACAACTTCAATAGTAATTAAAATAGTCATTTCTTCAATTTCTACAAGAAGATCCTTAATAACTTCTAAAGAACATATAGAAGTACCTGTTGTTGTAACAATTAGACTAGTAGATGCTTGTTCAATTTTAAGTTCTAATTCTTTGACAGACTGATAAGTGATTATACTAATAGCAGCACCACTATTAATAATAGCTTAGTAGGGTCTGTTTCTAAGTCAGATGTTACATTTTACAAAAGTAGTTAAGTAGGCAATTGAACTAAGTTAGCATTTTTGGCTTCTTTGTACAGGTATGCAAACATAACTGTATAAATAAAAGGATTGTTGAGTAACTGTTTCCATTTCTTTGATGCTGTAACAGAAGAAGTAGAAGAAGAATCTTTATAACCAAAATAGTTAACATCTCTATAGTAGGATAAGGGTGAATAAAAACTAGTTTTTTTTCTATCACTATTATAGGAGTTTGAGTATCTGCTTCTTTCTCTAGAGTTTCTTCTTTCTCTAGAAGGGTTTCGATAATAAGATCTGTTATAACATCAAGAGCAAAATCTTTGATTACATCTATCATTTCTTCTATAATTATCTCTTTGTTTGGATTATTGTTCAGGTTATCTGATTCTACATTTTGCAATAAAATGTTCTGTATATCTACAGTAGTAACAATAATATGAATTTTTGGCTTGAGGCTTGTTAGTATTAGATGTAGCTGCATAGTTAGCAGATTGAGGTTAAAGTGGTTGCTGTTGCTGTGCTAAGTTAATACTAAGTTTGGCAATCTGGTTTGTTAACTGTTTAATAGCTTGGTCTGTTTTTGTGATAGTGTTAGTAGCTATTACATGTCTAGTTTCCTATCATTTTGCAGAAATAATAGCAGCATTTAGGTTAGCAGGTTTACTAGCTTGCATATTAATAAAGAATTCAAAGCATAGTTCTTAAATAAATAATTGTTTAGTAAAGTTAACAGAAAAAGCATCACTAGAATCAACTTATCTTTTCAATTGTCTAAAATAATTGACATAAATATCTACTATATCTGGGCCTTGTTTGATATCAAAAAGCTGTTTCTGCCAAATAGTTTTTTGTTTAGATATATGAAAGTAAAGCCTAAAAAAATGTTTAAAGCTTCTGTCTTGGTTAGCATTGTCATCAAAAATATTTGAAGTAGTGTAAAAACTTAGCCACCAATCCAGTGCAATTTTTTTTAAATATACAGAAATAAGTTTCAATTTTTGAACAGCATTCTACTTGTTAGCAGTAGTGGCTCTTTAAAAATCTTCAAGTCATTGTTTATAGTCTTAGGTTCTATTATCATAAAAGAAATCAGCCTTCATAAGAGCTTTTTCATTTCTATTTAGAGCATTGGTAAAGTTAGCCATAGCTTGTGCAACATTTTGTAAAGCTTGTTATGCCATGTTATCAAATAGGTCAAGAAGATTATTAAGAATAGATGAAAGTAAAAGAAGAAGTTAAGATTGAGATTAAATAACAATAGGTTGAAATTGGACAGCAATAGGTTGAGATTAAGGAAGAGCAAGTTGAAATGAAGGTGAAGAAGAGAACTATCTTCAAAAGTTTATTGTATTAAGTTAGTAGAAGTGTAATATAAGCTAGAGGTTTTTGTAAGATTTACAGAAGTAGTAATTTATTCTTCTGTTTCTAAATTATTAGTAAGTAATAAAGGGATTTGTAAAGTCCAATTAGAAGTATAATGACTTTTAAAAAGTTTGATAGATGTAACTAATTCACTATATGAACTAAGCTATCTGCTAAGTTATATAAGAAGGAAATATTATTAGTAAAAGTAATATTAGTAGTAGGTGGTAGGATAAGACTTCCTAAATTTCAAAGATGTTAATGAAATTCTTCTGATTCTTCAAAACTAAAACTTAGAGAAATATTAAAATAAAGATTAAAAGTGTTTTAGTATTCAAAAGATAAGATAGAAAGTTAAAAAATATTAATATATTTTCTAACTAAACTTAAAGCAATTGTTCTAGAATTACTAATATTTTGTTAATATTAACAACTAAAAATAATGTTTCTAATACAAAGATGAAGTATAATTTAGTTTGGATATAGGGTAATAAGAGTAGTAAAGTTGTTTTAAGTTTGAAAGAAATAATGTTGAACTGCAAAATTGATTTAGTACCAAGTTTAAAATCATCCAAAATCTAAGTAAGAGCTAGTACATTAAGGAAAGTAATACTAAAAACAGAATAAATCTGAATGTTATGCTTAAAATACATCTACTACAAAATAAGATCTAGTTAAGTGTACTTGTTAATGGTTTTGGATGTTTTGTTATAAAGTTTAGCAGCAGTATGAACTATAAAAGAAGATATGTATATATGTCCAAGACTCTGTTGAAATAATTAATACTTATTCAGATCTCTTGCTAAGATAACTAATACTCATCTAGATCTCTTAATAAGATAACTAATACTTATCTAGGTCTCTTATCAAGATAACTAATACTTATTTAAGTCTCTTGCTAGAATAACTTTTCTAATACATCTAGAAATATCTTATCTGAAGTGATTTGTTTTCTCTAGAAATTTAATCTTTTTTCAGAAGATACCAAATATTATAGATGAAAGGCTTCTTAATTTTCACATTATAATGATGATATAATATAAGCAATTTCTTAAGATATATGTAGTATCCAAGAAAAAAGTATAGCTTCTGTTAAACATTGTCAAGAAACTATACCCTTCTCTAAAACAGTTTGAAAAAGGTAATACAATACTAATAACTTTACTTTATTTTATTAAGAGGAGATAAATCTTGACTGTACAAATTATCCTAGAGAGAAAGTATCAATACAGTTTATAGTTAAAAGTTGTTTATTAAAGTAATAACAAGAAAGACTATTCTTAGATTTCTGTTTCTAAAGAATTCCAAGATGTGTTTATAATATTTAAAGAAAAAGAAGTATCTGTTACTTAATTACACTTGAAAAATTTAGCAGAGTTTATATAACTGTGAGTTAAGTAACTAAGTGACCAAGCAACTAAGTGATTAAATAACTAAACAATTAAGCTTTAAGTAACTAAATGACTAAGCAACTAATTGATTACTAAGTAATCAGAAGGTTCTAGCAACTAATAATTAATGATTACTAAATAACTAATTACTAAGCAATTACTAGTAATAATAATAATAATAATAATACAATAATGAAATAACTAATACTAAATAATAATAATAGAATAATAACTAATAATAATAAAATAATAATAATTCATTTTATAACACTATATTTTTATATCTAATCTTATAAGTTGTTTTGTAATATATATATAAAAATAACAAAATTTATAATAAAATTAATAAAATATTTTTTTAAAAATATATTTTATAAACAAACTATATTTTATATTATTAATAAATTATTATTTTATTTCAAAAATACTAAATATAATTTAATTTTTTAAACAAATTTGTCTAAAATATAGTTTAAAAAATAAGATTTCTATAAAGATATATATATGAAAAAGAATTAGTAAAAAAAAACAAATTATTTTTAGTAAATTTTTTTAATTTTTTAAATTAAAATAACTCTACAACTATTTAATCAAGTTTACTTAAAATTATATAAAATTAAAATAAATAAAAAATTATTAAATTTAATAAAATATATAATTGTTAAATATTTAAACTTAAAGTCAAAAAAAAACTTTTATTTAGAAAATTTTGTTTCTTTTCTACTAACTCCTTTCCATATTTTAAAATAATACTTTAATTATTATTAATTATAATTAATAATATTTTTTCTTAAAAATTATATTATAGTTAGATCATACAAATTTAATATCTTGGGTTTTCATAACATGAAACTTTTAAGCAGACCTGACCGGCCGGCTTTTTTTTTTAATTTCATATATAAAAATTTATTTTAAAAACCCACCTGATCGTTAAAACATATAAAAAATTTTTTCTACAAGTTTTCAAAATTTGACCCAACCGGGTTATAAAAACCAATTAATTTTGCATGACCTTAATAGCGATAGTATTTATATTTAGATTTAAAAATAAAAAATAATCAATATATAAGCCACACCAGTACAACTGTTTTAGTTTAAATAAAAAAAGAATTACTCAATAAAAAAATACTTCATAAAGACAACGAAATAGTTTAATTAGACAATTTGACATATTGGATAGCTAATCATTTGTTTAACTTATTTAAATCTAAACAGGTAAAAACCAGATAATCTGCACTTTGGCTTATCATTATAATTTTATTTCTTTATGACTTCACCGATCGAAACGATGTGTATTGTAAAATGTTATGTATTTGAAAAAATTTATTGCAGCATTATCTTGAATGTATATAACGTTATAATCTAATAATGTAATGGAACTAAAGTTGAATCAAAACAAAAATTGAATAATTCGTATAATTAATGCAAAAAAAAAATTGGGTTATTGCTTTTAACAAAAAAGATTATCGTAATTAATGTTAAACAGTATGGTAAAGAAACTCATGGTCTGCACTATGCAGATTGCTGTAGTGCGCATAACGCGTGTTATGTTTCTGTTTTGGTGATTACCAGTTACACCATATGTTCCCATTATCTTTATTTCGTCCTACCAATGTCCTACCATTTATACGGGCATAATTTTCGATTTATTTATAAGTAGAATCTATCTTTTTATTTCGAGGAGACGCGCTTAAGTTGTCGTAAATCAAATTTCTCCTAAGGTGTTCAATATTATTGTGTGAGTTTAAAATAATACCTTGCAGCACTCTATTAACACTTAGATTTAACCATGTTAGAGGTAGGGCACGTAAAATAATGATTTTTCGAGAAAAAAATGGGTAGCTTTTTTATCATAGTAAACAGTGATTATGAAATGTTTGAAAGCAGGACTTTTCGAAAATAGCCGACAAAGAAATTAATGAGGATAAAGACCTGGAAGCACTTATCGAACAACTTAAAAATGATCCGCTTGGCGAATATACGCGAAAAGATATCGATATTGTAGAGGTAAATACGCAATATTCAACCACGTAGAAGTTCATCAAAGCAAAAGAATTGATGAAACATTCGCTTATTTCAAGTTATGGTTAATAGAAAAACAAAGTATCATTTGATTTAGGATAACAAATCTAGATAATTAATTGATTGATCATAAAATCAGGTCGCAAAACGAATACGACTTGGCTTAGAGTATGCAACATTTAAAATCAAAAATGGATGGGAGAAATACGATGTCGCGACTTGTGAAATTTTGTTTGAAGAAAAAATACGCATAAATGCGATTCCCGTTCCGAAGATATTAGGAAGGATTAAAAGTGGCTTACCAACTCGTGAATATGAATTACCAATGGCTCCACAATATATGGAATACAATAATGAATCAGGAAATAAAGTTAAGGTTACAAACACGTCACCAAAAACAACAGCAATGAATGTTAAATTTGATATCGCAAACGATGCACTTCCCCACCAGCATATGCAAGATTCTTTTCGCTTATCCGGCTCATCCAGACTTTCTGGATCGAAAGCTGCCGCAATATATGAATATTTAGATTCACTAGAAATGGCATCACAAGAGCTATGCATTAACCAAGATCCGATGTCATCTTTATTATCAACTTCGCAATTTATTGGATCAAATAACTTCTGTGCACAAGATTTGGGACAATCTTTTTTGGAGACAGGATCATTAAGATCTATTGAACCAAGCAAATTAACCACTAGTAAATCTAAAAAATCACGCGACCAATCTTCGAAACACAGACGAAGCAGATCGTACAGAGCTAATGATAAAATTGATCCACTCATCAGACAATCAATTCATGAGCCTCATTCGATATCAAATCAAATGGAATCAAGTACAGGATTGTTGCATCAGCCTCCTGTTTTGATCCCACTCACCTCCAAGATCCCCGAACCCAGTCACGCAGGTAGTCACGTGATCAACCGAAATCCGGTAGTTTCGGAAGTTATTTTAAAGGCTTTGGAGGAAAATACTAAAAAAAAGAAAACAAAGAAGAGAAAATCGATTACCATGAATACCAGAAAAGGAAAGAATAAACGTTCAAAACCGACTCTTCATTCAACAAATGAAGATGTTGAAATGGATGATTTTTTTGGTGCTACGCAAAGTAGTCTGCATACTATGAACTCAAAGCAAACCATTAGTGAAAATTCTTTGACTTCACGAAAAGCTACAGTGTCACCAAATACTTTATTTCATGAACTTTGGGCAACTGCAAGCACAGTTGCACCACAAAAGACAGCTTCTACGTCTAGATCTCCAGGACAGTTATTCAATGAACTTTGGGCAACTTCAAGCGTTACACAGAAGGACAATACCGGGGCAGAATCAACACTTGCAACTTCCATGTCACCTGATACATTTCTTGATGAACTTCTTGCTGCAAGTACTTATGAAGACGATGACGACGAAAGAACACCAAAAGATAGCACTGCCGAATCTACCCAAACATTAGCGATGTCCCCCGGCACTATTTTCCGAGCTGCATTAGATGATTGGGCAGCTGTTGATTCTAATTTTCCTAATGCAATCCTCTCTCATTTGCCGAATTTGCCATCATCTCCTTTGGCATCTTCTCCACCACATACACCTTCAAGATTATCATCAAATGTTCCCACACTCGCCTCTCTTACTTCATCTTCGGCAAGGGTTCCCCTGACAACTACTGACCTTGACCCTCCAAGAACCCCTCCACATCAAATTCGTTCGGCAATTGATTTATCGACGCCTAACTCGGCATTTTCACTGAGTGAATTTATTAATATGTCTCCTACGCCAAAATAGCGATGGTAAAGTTAGTTTAGGTTCTAAAACCTTTAGGTTCCAAGTTGAAACCTAAGGACCAGGTTTTCATATAATAAGTCCAAACCCATGTTAAATCTGGTTTGGTTCAGATCCAAATTTTAAACTTGGTTCTCAATATTTTGTAAGACAAAATATAAACATTTATTATTTAATAAAAGTTAATTCGTATCAAGCTTTTAGAAATACATTTCTTGGCCTTCTAAATAACTTTATTTAACATGTTAATATTGACCTAATAAAATTTTATTTGATAAGGTAAAGCGGGTAGGTAGTATGGTGGAGTGGATAAGATGGCAGATCACAAATTTCGAAGTTAACGCTGGGTTTATCGAAGAGTCTAACGATTCTTGTAGAATTCAACTTATCTTACCAAGATGAATCGAAAGATAAAAAAAAAAATTTCGTTCATCATATAAATGTGATCTTTTTATATAAAGCGAGTAGATTAAATCTTATGCCAACACAAGTTAACTTGCTTGTTTTCTATTATAGAATTTAAATTTTAACATCATAATAACCCTTATCTTATGTTGTAATAAATAAAAATATATGAGCAAGGCGGGGAAATTGGCCAATTTTTTAAAAGATTTTTTTTACACAAAACCAATTTGGAATACGATAAGAATTATTTTTGACTTAAGACACGTAACTTCTTAAAATCTGTATTTTTCGGTATAGTCACCGGGTTGATGACCAAAATCCAATGTAGCTAAGGAACACCTGCAGATATTTAATCAAAAACTTTCCCAAACGTAACTTAATTCTAACCCTAAAGATTTCATTACACCTGATCTTTCGATCTAATTGGTAAAAATCACGAGGGGGGATTTTTGTGAAAGAGCTAAAAACCTTTGACTTTTGTAAGTGATTTGCATAGGTTTCAATTAAAACGTTCAATTATTCTATTCATTTGGAGATAATATAGTGAAGAGAACTTATGTTTAATAAGAAACTTTTTATTAAATAGTTTTATTAATAAAATTTCTGTTTTAGTTAGGACAATTTTAAGTGTTCCATATTGGCAAATAATTTTGTTGAAAATAAATTAAGCTAATGTAGTTGTTTTAGCATTTGGTACAGCACAGACTTTTGGAAGGTTTTTTTTTTGGATATTAAACTAGTTTCTTTTGGGACTAGGATTTTATTTAGTAATTAGGACATAGGAACTTGTGGCAAAGGCCTCAAAGGAGTCACTTTACATTAGAGAGTATAACTAGTCACACATATACTTTTGGTATCTAATTTAAGTAGCTGTTAATGGTTCTATACTGGTTGCCATATCTGCAATCCAACTAGAGACATTGGTTATTTAAACCTTCTGTACTGCAATCTTTACTGTGTTACTAGATCATTTCTGATATATAATATTAGTCAAAAAGGTTTAGATATTTTTACTTATATTCTTAGAATCTTATATCTTGTTTTATGTAATGTGTTTTTAGAAGCATTATTACTAGAACCTTTCATGTTTTACATATAGTTGACCTAGTTTTATATAACATGTTATAGTTACCTAATATTTGCAGTCACAAAGGTTACCTGTTTAACTACTACATTACATTATTTTTAACTTTATAAAGTTTATCTAAACCCCAGTATCTATCTTTTTAATTTCTTTTCTTTATCTTTTTATTATCTAACTTAGAATCTAATAAACTTCTCAAATTTTCAATCCAAATAGTCTGATATAATATACCTTTGATATTTTTTTTTTCTGATAATTTTAGTAGTCTGGTTGGTTATATGCTTCTCTATACATCTTGTTATTTAGTTACATATTTGCTTATTTTTTATTAGAGTTTTCTGAACTTTTATTAGTCTGATAGTATTATCAAAGGTTTGTATTATTTTCTTTAACTAGGAATTTTTAAGTAGGATTTTGTTTTCTCAGTTTCTTGATCTTCTATATTTAGTAGTCTTATCATGGATTTGCATTAAAATCTTATTTTTTTTTTTTTTTTTTTTGGTATTAAGGTGACCTCTTTGGTCTTTTGACTTTTATTAATTACTTGTCGGTATTGTGGTTCAATGAACCACTACAGAAGAGTGTACAATTGGCTACATGTGTAACTTTTCTATATTACCTATTTAATTTAAAATCTTATTTAATATCAGTTATTAACATTTTTATATATATATATAATATTATATTTTATATAGATGTTCTAAACTTCTAATAATAAGTAGAATCTAATTGGTTATATTCAAGATTACAGATATCTAAATCTAATCAATTAACAAAAGATGGTTTTTTGTAATATTGATTAATTTTCAAATTTTATTGTAGATAGAATTTGAATCTTAGACCTGCCATTTGGAAAATGACAATCCAATTATTATACTAGGATTGTCATTCTTTATTTTTGGTATTTTTTTTAAATATTAAGATAAATACTTATAATTTAGGATTTTATTAATAGTAGATTTGGCTAATAGTTGTATTACGACTACAGAAGGTAACTATAGAAAGAGTATACAACTAACTACTTGTATAAGTTTAGTTATTGTTTAATTTAAGTAATTCACTTAAAGGTTCTATACTAGTTGCTATATTTAGAACATACTTATATGTTCTTTATTTAAATATTCTAGTTTTTGTATTCATTTATCTATTTCTGTCTACCAATAACTCTAACTAATGCTAATGAAAATATATCATAGTTACTAAGTCTTTAAAGCAGTTTACTTATATAAGAAATCTTTGACCTTGTACTAAACTTTCTAAAATCTTCTGTATTTTATTCTTACAACTGATTTAGTATCACTATGTCTAAGACCAATATTTGCAGTTAGAATATATTATTAAACTGCTATGCTTTTGTAGAGTTTATCCTAATCCTAATACTGATTTTATAATATATCTTTATCACTTTGATATTTAATTTAAGTTCTATCAAGCTCCTAAACTAGATAGTTCAAAAAGGCAAGTCATAATTATATATTTTTGATTTAAATATTTTCTGGCATATAATCTTTTTCTTTAGAATAGATCCCAATAGTCTGGTTGGTTCTATTTAGTCTCTTCTCAAAGACTGGCTCTTTGTTTAGCTTTATAAGTTCTAGTTTTGTTTTATAGGTCTAGTCTTTACAGTAGCATTATTAAAAGTTCAGATTATCTTTTTACTTAGATCTTTTAAGTAAGCTTTTGTCTTTCTATTTGAAATTTGTAATTTATATGATCTAAGAACTTATTATAGGTTCATATCACCTAGTACCAGTTTGTATTTCTTCATATAATATTATACAAATGTCTAAACCTTCTAGTTATATTGATATGACACAGATTACAGATATCTAATTTCAACTAATCACAGAAGACAGTAAACTGTAATACAGAAAGAATTGCAAATTTCATTATTACTGAGATTTGAACTCTAGATCTGTTACTTGAGAGTTGATAACCTATTTATTTTACTAGATTATCATACTTCATTTTTCTATTTTTGAATATTTTGTTTTTTTTGTTTTTTTTTTATTAAACTAGTTTTTTGGAGACTAGAGCTTTTTTTATTCAGTATTGTAGAACACAGTAACTTACAATCCGATTACTTCAGAGGAGCTACCTTACATTAGAAAGTACATCTAGTCACACATACACTTTTGATGTCTAATTTAAATAGTTCACCTATATATAGATTCTATACTAGCTGCCATACCTGCAATCCAACTACAGGTTTTGCCTATTTAAAGCCTCTGTACTGCAATTCTTACTGTTATCATTAGAACATCTTAATTACACAATATCAGTCGAGAAGTTCTAGATGCTTACCTATATCCTTAGGACCTTTGCCTTATTTCATACAAATTATCCTTAAGACATTATTACTAGAGCCTTCTGTATTCCAAATTATAGCTAAACTTAGTTTACAATTCTTGCAAAGTTCATACAACTTTAATATCCTTCTTTTACAACCTTACTGTTATCTTATCTACCTTTGCAAGTTCTTCTATATTACCAATTTAGTTAGCCCTGCATGATACAACTTTATGCTCAGATCAGCCAGTAGTCAGGTTAGTGGACCCTCTACCTAGAGGTTCTTGCTCATACAGATCACCTGACTCAGGTTTTTTTCAGCAAATTAAGATCTTTACAGGTGGTACTGTCGAAAGTTATACTATCTTTTTGCTTAAGATTTCCAAGCAGGCTTCTAATCCAAATATATACTTTCTGGATTTATTCATATAATATTGCATACTTCTAAAGTTAGTCTTGATATAACCAGAATTACAAAATCTACAAACTTCAGATCATGAATAAGTTTGCTAGAATAGGTCTATTTTTTCAAAATCTGGTACTAATGAAAATTGAACATTGAACCTATAGCTTGGAGAATAACAACCCAATCACTATACTAGGATCGCTATCCTTTTTTTGGATATTTTTTTTTTTTTTTTTTTGGTATTAAGATGACCTCTTTGGTCTTTTGACTTTTATTAATTACTTATCGGTATTGT
>CAJVQA010004105.1:0-18139 GCA_910591915.1 Cetraspora pellucida | reverse complement strand
ACTCTGAATCTGTAACCTGTGTTAACATCACTGGTCATCACTGATGTACCAGATCATCATCTGCAACCTTAGGACTATTTTATCCTTGAGGTAAACCCCCCAGAGCCTTCTGTACCCATTTTTACAGCTGACCTAGGTATTGCTATGGCAGAACCAACCATCATCTAATTGCCATCATGCAAATATATTCAATTTAAATCATAGCATAAAAAGAATAACTGATATATTAATCTCTAAGTTTAAGAGCTATTGATTAACATAATGTTGATAAAACTAGAATTGATTGCTTTGAATTTGGTTTTTGATTTTCACTGTGAAAACTGTAATTAGGATAAATATTTGCATAATATTAAACAAAAAATTTCATCAACTTAGTTGGTAAAATAATCTCATGAAAAGGTTCAATAAAATGACCAAAAAATTGTTCTGAGCCAGTTACAACATGATTAATTAATCCACCAGACATTGCATGAAAGTCCAATGCCTCTTGAACAGTAAAATTATAGTGTTCCAAAGTTCTATTTTTTTTGATATTAGTTTGTACAATTAGATTTAATGATGATAAAAAATTTTGTAGCAAATAGAAGTAAGCTTTGGCTTTAATTTGTTGAATATAAATTTGATGATTAAAATTTTTTAGCACTTCTAGCTCCATATTATGATTTGAATTAGAAAACAAACCAAGTTCTCTAAAGTAAATAAATTAAATAAATAAAGTAAATAAATTAAATAAATAATGTAAATAAATTAAATAAATAAGATAAATAAATTAAATAAATAACATAAATAAAAATTAAATAAATAACATAAATAAATTAAATAAATAACAATAATTATATTATTTAAACTATATATATATATATATATATATAACTTGCCTATTATAATGTTCATAAGTAAAACACCAGAATGAATACCATGGTCTATAATGCATACACTCTTGTAAATATTTGTGCAAGTGCATATTAGGAGAGCAGAAATATTTCTTATAAATTTGCTAAGCATATTATAAAAATGTTATCATAGCTATATGACTAGCTTCAATTTTGGCTTTAGTTATAATTCTTTGACTCAATATTGACATCGCAGTAACAAATGCTTGCCAACATCATCGATCTACTTCATCAAGAAATTTGTACAAAACATAAGTTGAATAGATCAAAACTTATATCTTCTATTGATCAGCATAAGCACATTAAAACCTGATATGATCCTAAAATTTATACATCACATATCAACTGGTAAAGGAGTTGCATCAATTAGGTACTGAATTTTATATAATTGTTTAATACCAAGCTTTGGTGAATCTTCATTCATTCATGCATGATATACTATATATTTATTTGTATCTAAAAATCTATTATACATGAGGCCAATTATAGTAAATCAGAGTATATCAATATATAGCAACTCTAAAAGGCAAGTCTATCAAATTCTATATTGGTAAAATTTTTTTTTGTATTGCTAAATTACTAATTTTATATTGAAATGCTATTTGTCAGTGTTCAGCATTAGTCAATCATGGATCATCCTGGATATAATTAGAGTAATCAAGTTTTGAAGATCCTAAAAAACATGAAAAAACTCAAGTACATTTGCTGCATGCATGTTTTAAAGAATGTGAAGCTAGTCCTGTAATCTAATTAATGTAATAATAATTAACAAGTTATATACCTGAAATTAATAAACCCAATATATGTTTTTACTATTAATTACAAAACAAGACCAGAATGTATGACAGGTTATGCTAATTAATTAACATCACCAATATTTAGTTGATTTAATTGTTAGAGATTAGATTGAAAGGAGTTAAAGAATGATTTAAACAAAACTAAACCAAAATTATAATAATATTAGAAGCAGTTCCACAGACAAAATTTTGAAGTAAGAAAATTTTTTTTTAATTTTGTCGATCAATCTGTTACACATTCTGGATATGCGATTACAAAATAATATACAGTGTACCTTATACGCAGCTGGTATATCACATGCAATTTGAATTAATGCACAATGAAATATATGTTCAATTGAATATAAAGTGGTTTTAAACAATTGACCACTCCAAAGTTGTTTTAGTTTACTAATTATAGGTTGAAGATAGTTTTGTAATTGGGTTGTATCTGGTTCTTTTGGACTAGGTATTATGCTAATGAGAATGAGATTTTTATTTCAATATTTGATATGTCTTGGAAAATTAAGAACTGTTATATAAATTGATGCACAACTTCTTTTGACTTGGCTATAAGGCATATACCAATCAAGATTGAGGGCTAATCCAATTCAAATATCAGTTTTATCTTTTATAAAAAATGACTGTTCTTGTTTATCTAAAAATTTTTACTAAACTTTTCTAGTGTAAATATCACCTAACACATCCTTCTCAATTTGTCACTTAAATAGTAAATTTATTAATTTTTTATTTGATTCATCTGCTAATATCGATGCCATTCTTGTAATAATGGATTGGTAAGGATAAATTGTTTGAGGCTAATTTGAAGTAACTGTTATGTTAATTCTTTTAATTACTATAAAATACCAAAATAAAATAACTTAACTTTATATTTAAGTTTTCCACCTAATTCTCTAATAGTCTTTGTTAAGACTCTTTAACATATAGGATATTTTGTATATTCAAAGGTTTTTAAATACAATTTCACAGATGAATAAAGAGAATGACAATGTGAGCACACTATATATTTAAGAACTGATTTAGGTTGTATAACAATTTTTTCAACAAAATATTGACTTTTTGAGAAGGTTTAAAATTGAAGTACATCTATAAAAGTTAATAATTAACTAAAAAAAATAAATAAAGTTATGATTCTAGTTTTGGTAATTATAAATGCCCTTTGAAATAAGAATAACCAAAGAATAATTTATTGTATTATATAAATTTCTTTTAAAAGTAGTAGATTATGTAAAAGTTGTACTGGATTATATAATAGTTCTGAAAAGATATCTAAGATTTCTGGTGATCTTGAATTAATTTTTAATAATAAAGATAAAATAACTCTTTCATAACCTTCATTATCAGTTTCTTTACTGAAATCAATTTCTTCATAAATACTATTTCTATTCTGCTCTGAATTATTATTTTGGTTACTTTGATTAGGACTATTAGAATTATAATTATCACTTTGACTATTTGTTGACAAACAATCTAATTGCAATATTGATAATTTTTTTGGTTTATAAATTAAAACCTTATTTGATGTTTCCCATTTTAATAACATTTAATATTAATTAATAAAAATAAATATTTCAAAGTAAATTGTTAACATTTATGACAATTATGGCAAATTAAAATGAAATTAGATTAAAATAAAATTTTATATAGTATAAAATAGGTGAGTTGTAAAAAAATATGAAATTTTGGGATGAGATTTTTTAGTCTTTCTTTAGTGCTATGGGTTAACTTGAGTGTAGAATTAATAGTAAACAAGTATAAGTGGGATCAGAAGGTTAAATAGAAATTTCAAATTTTATTTTAATCTGATTTTATTATGATCTGTGATATTTGTTTTTATCTCATTATATTCTTGAAGTTAGTTTTCGATTATTTCTATATGCAAAGATGTCTCTGCCATATTTATACTATCTCTATGGTTTTCAAATTCATTCAATTGTGTGTCAAAATAATCTACATCATCTTTGTTATTAAAGTTACTTTGGTCCAATTGTGTGTTAAAATAGTCTGTCCCATTTTTATCTTCAAAGTTACTCTGTTCATTGAAGTTTTAAGCTTTTGACTTATTAAATTTGTATGAAATATCATATGAGGCAAAGAATTTATTGGAGTAGTAGTTATATAGTAAAAATGACCCTTCTGATGTTGTCACTAAGTTCTCTATGATAAAGGTTTGCCACCTATTATTCAACATTTTGAACAAAAACACTTAAATATTACATTAAAAATAATATATATAGGTAATATAGTATTAAATTAATATTTGTTAACTAAAGACTTTGTTATTATTTCACACTTGTTATATTTATTCATAATGTTTACTTCTCTTACACACCCATGCATAAATAATACCTTACAATATACAACGAATTATTTAATACAATTTTATTAAAAAAAATAAAGTTTGATCAAACATATTTATATTATTTGTAAAATAAACTATTGTAAAATAAAGTTATGTCATTATTATGATCAGTATCATCATTATATAAACTCCAATACTATGTATTCTAGAAATTTTTAATTAGTATTTCAAATATTTTTTATTAGTTTTTGAAAAATTTTTTATACATATTTTTATTTTAATTTGATAATAAATACAAAGGTTTTTTAATAGTAATTCAGTAGTTTTTTTAATGATGATTATTGTTGGAAAACTTTAGAATTAACTTACTATTTTTTACAAACATTTTTTAATGTAATACTTTTAAAAAAGATCTACAGTTCTACCTGTGTCAGTGGCACTGTCATATTTCCACTGATCGACAATTTTTTTAAAGTCATAAAACTGTGCATTAGAGCCAGGTTTATAATTTTAATGTTACTTGTCTTATACTAAAATTTTTTTTAACGCGCAAAAGGTGGTTACATAGACAAAATAGTAGTTTTTGTTTTGATTTCATGTTACACAGATCATGTAATCTAATTGGTCAATCGCTGTCGATCAGTGAAAATCAGTCAGTACTGTATATTACGAATAGAGTGTATAACATGTCCTATGTAAAAGAAAGTATATAATAAAGGCTTCGAGCTCTACGAAGAAACATTCGTTGTTCGTGATCTGTCCCCTAATAATAATATCCTGCTTTCATTATATAATACTACCTACAATCATAAATTATCCACTCGCCAAATATAACACGAATCTTCGACTAAGCCGACTTGTAGGCTACACGACGTATCCGATTGAGAAGCGACTGACTCGCTGTTTAAGGGTGTCAGTGCATTTGACTAATATTATGTCATGTGAGATTCATAATATCCAATCCAGTTATAATATCGACATATATTCATTATCGAATTTGGAGTTTTTCAAATTTGTTTTTTTTTTTTTTTTGTGTAAAATAAAAATATTTATATAGAATAAATAAAAATTTAAAGATTCATAATCCATAAATGAATGTTTAAGTGAAATAAAATTTAATAAGACTATGTTTATTATTAAAAATGTATTTACATAATTCTTAAATTTCTAGCATATATAATTATTTAAAACCATAAATCAGTAAAATAATATATTTTATAATAAACCATTCGAAATTTTTTGAGCAAAACACCTTTGAGAATAAGTGTAGGTTTTATTTTCGTTTGCTTCCTTAACAAAAATGTCCAACAAGTCAATATATTCCTCATAAGTTACACCCAAATATTCAGGGACAAAGACAAAGCTTTGGAAAAATCTACGAATATTGATCACCGACTACGAAAAAAGGAGATAATAAAATAGATTAAGATGTATAGTATACTTTTATAGCATAAACTATTGAAAGTATTATTTTTATAGCATAGACCATTGAAATTATTATTTTACTTACGCATTTACCGAAATATCCAAACCATTCGCCTATTGGATATTCTACTTTAATACATTGTATATTTGTAAGCTCTTTATTTGACTCAAACATTTTTGGCATCAAAGTACTAATTAGAAAATTAATGCCTTTTTCTTTAATGCAAGCTTTACGAACTAAAATAAATCAAATAATGATTAATTTATTTAATACCTTTACATTAATAGAATGTAAAAAAAATGCATTTTAAGTACTTTACTAACCAGCCTCTCCAATGCAATTTGTAACTTTTCCACAATTTATTAATATACCAGTTCCTTCTAAAGATTCTATCCATCCTTCATATTTTAAAACTCTGATAATATCTTTGATTAATTTGGACCATTGCGAATCGGTAAATGCAGAAAACATCATGCCCAAATAAACAAAGTCAAAAGTCTCCATAGGGAATGGAATTCCATAAATTACATTGGATGTAAGAAAACAGACGTTTGAAGGACATTTATCATTCGATGGAAAAAACGAAGAATTTACATCAATTCCTATAAATGTTGAAGATGGATATTCTAATGCCATATCAATTATCCAGTTACCAGAACCACAACTTTTAAATTTAAAGAAATTAATTTCGTATACAAAATTCAAACATATAACTATTATTTTATGATATATATACAGTATATACAGTATATGTATATATTTATATAATGGGAAATATATTTACCCAATATCAAGTACTTTAGCACCACCATTTTTCAACTTTTCTACAATTGGAGAGCGAAAGTTACCTTTCCAGGCATGTTTATTTAATATATGTGACAGAGTTCCTCTATCAGCCTCCAACTTATCAGATGGTAATGTATAAGTTAAATCTTCAATATCGAAGAAATCTCTTCCGTTTATTGTTTTATATTTATTCAAAATAGGTGAATTAACTTCATCTATAACTTCATCCATACTTTTATCATCATCAATGAATGCTAAAGAAAGTGTTAGACGTTTTTCTTTTGAGTTGCCAGATGCATCAGCATGAATTTTAGAGTTATCGGACTTCATTATTTCATATAATATTTAAGAAAGTAGAAGTTTTATCGTATTTAATAATTTTTTTGATTTTTTAGGTACACATATTTACTGTTTAGACGGAATTTCAGAATTTCAATGTGGCTAAAGACAAGTATTAACAAATATTTACAAAACATAATCCAAACTAAATTTATAGTTGATTATTCGAGATATTTTTGTCCAATTTTGTAATAGTGTATTAAAATATAAGATATAATTTGTTGAATTACTTTATTCTTAAGTAAGGGAATAACTTAATTACATGACATTATTACATTACTTTAATTACTATAGTAATCGTATATTACACAATATTTCTACATTTTAGGATCTTGTACAATTACTGATACCTTACATACAACCGTTTTATTGTCAAAGAAAATTATACATAATGTCCATGTTAACAAATTCTCTATTTTGATAGATCGACCAAAAAAAAATTAAACATATGCATGTGAATAAATTTAATTAAAATATGGTTCTCCGAATTTTTAAATGGTCACAAAATTGGATTTGATCTACAAATAATTATTGTCCATTTATGGGGAGTCTAAAGCGGCTTAAGGTTTGATTGGTTTATGTAAACGTAGTGAAACGAAGTGTATCAGTCGTCGATTCTGATTGAATATAATGATTCTTATTAATGAATTTTTTAGGTAATTGTATGATCAGGTAACTTTACAGTTATAGTATAGTATATTACGCATGTTATGCATGGCGTTATATGATCCTTTTTTTTTGTTAAATGATTCTTTTTTTTTTTAATATATACGTATTTGGCCGTTTAAAGTTTATTAGTTGGTTAACATCAAAATTTGTGCTCAGAAGTGAGGGCCTAATGATATTTGATTAAGTCAGTTGTTGTCGCTTTTCTGAAGAAATGCCATTTTTACGAGTCTATAATCCCGATATTCCTTTTTCTCGGCAAGACCCATCTTGGGTACGTTCAATTCGCCGGCACCTTATTTTACCGTCATTTCACCAACCAAGTAATTTTGTCATTGTCGTTAGCTTCTGTTTAGAATTATAGTTAAGGTTAGTGCAATTTTTAAAAAAATTTGCCGGTAAAATAATTATTATTACAAATAAACTTGGATGACACGGAACCATTTTTATACTGTTAGTAAATGAATTTTTGGTATTACGACTTCGGTGAAATAGTACTGCAGAAATTAACTAGTAACCGATTAAATCTTTAATATCATAATTAATGATCTTTATACTGTATTGTGATTGGCAGCTCACCGAAAGAGGCTAACTTTATTAAATGTTGAAATATTTGCTACTTTTCATTTTTTTAACTCTAAGTTTATATAATTATGCTAATAAATCTTCTACAACTTATAACAGTTTTATAGTTGGTTTGTTTAATAATTCTGTCAATAGTAATTTAGTAATTAGAATTATTTTTAAAATATTTTCATTTTAAAGAAGACTGCCATTTCTAAGTAAATCTTTATTATCTTTCAAAATAATATTATTTTGGCCATTTTTTTGCATTGGATTACTAAGTAAACACGGAGTGTATGTTATAGTTATTGTATGGGTTGTAAAAAATAACTAAATTTGCACGGGTTGACGTTACATGGCTGAAGGCCATGTAACTCCGTGCAAATTTAGTTATTTTATAACCCGTATAATAACTATTTTATTGCACAGTGTCTGACGTACAATCCCGTGCCAATAAGTAAATGAAAAAGCACGGGTTGTTACATAAGACCCGTGCAATAAATAATAAAACACTGCAATCTATGCATTTTTTTATTTGTAAAAATTTATTCTTTGTAATCCAAATTAATAAAGAAATTTGACTATAATGTAGGCTAATAATATGAAGTCGTGAGTTATAAAGCCTATAGATTTTGTGAGGAGAGTTAAGGCAAAAAAGTAGTGCTATAACTGTATAACTATTATTAAATAAAATTAAAAACCAGTCTGATATTAGAGGAGCAGTAAAACCATTTTGCTATTTGTTTTATTAGTTATTAGTGCTTTATGATAGGATTAAATATTTATTTTTTTTTATTTTTTATTTTATTTTTGTTTGCTCTTTATTTTAGTTTATTGTATAATGAGACTAAGTAATTTTGATAATAATAATAAATTTATAATTTTTTTATTTTTTTAAATTATATTATTTTTAATAACTTAATTTATTTTAAATAATTTTATTGTCAAAATATTCTCTTTAAGATGTTTCTAACAAACTTAAAATTATTTAAATCTAATTACAAAATTGTAAGTTTAGTATTGTCAAATAATGATATATACTTTATATAAAATTGGTTAGTTAGTTATATGTTTATCTAATTAACTCTATATAAAGATGTATCATTATTTGACAATACTATATCTTATAATTCTGCAATTGGATTTGAATAATTAGTATCATCTTAAAGAAAATATTTTGATAATAAAATTTATTTAAAACAGATTAATTTATTGCAAACAATAATAATTAATTTGCAAATTTTTACAATATATTAACTAGTATAATACATATGAATGGTTTTATTAACTTATAAAAATTGTAGTTAGCATATTAATTGTTTTATCAAATTAGACAAATAATTGGCTATTATGTATTGTATAGCAGTTAATCATTTGCTTTAATTATTAAATATATATAGCAATATTAGAAGCAAAAACATTGATATATATATAACTTATATTAATCAAATAAGTTAAAAAATTAAATAACTATTTCTTCTTTTATTAACAATCAATCCACAACAATTACCTTGCATCTTTTAGTTAGACTAACTTACTGACAGTTTATAGTCTATTGCTAATTCTAATTATAATCTAACTATTATTTCATTTTATACTGATGATTCTGTTATTAAGCTTAGTACCTCTCAATGTTCTATAGATATAGAATGGGTCCAAGTTAATAACTCTATAACTATTCACTTATTTCAAACACAAGTTAAAGTTTGGTCATGCTCTTTTAAAGCTAAAATACTTATTATCTTTTTAACAATTATTATCATTCTCAGAAACTGTTTTATTCATATCTTTACTAATTCACAATCTGTAATCTTCAAATATTATAGTATCTGTTCATTAGCTTCTATACTCTCTTATACTCATACTTCATACTTTTTATTTGACAAACTCTTATCAACATAATTAATTTTTATAACATTCAGTTTATTTTTTACAAATTTATTACATGCCAAGATGATCATTTAATAATCTTACTGATCAGCTTGTCTACAATTATCAAATACTACTCTTTTTAATATTTTTAAATAACAACTCTTATAACTCTGTATATACCCTATTTATTACCTAATTTCCTATTAAGATTTCTATTTAATGTTCTATTTGTACTATCTGTCAAGCTTATATCATAATACTTTGAATATCTCAACATCATTTTAATAATAGTCTACTATTATATCTAATATTAACTAGGAAACCACTTGGCTTTACATTAATAATAATTAAAAAGTTTCTAACTTTGCCTATAGCTTTTATTTCTCTATTTTAAAAGCTTTTTATATTAAAATTTTCTTGAATAAACTATCTATTTCTCATACTCTTTACAAACATAATTCTTCTTAATCTTCTTTCTGTTATTAATATAATCAAACTAGTTTTTATTACACTGGATTTTTTGTTTTTCATTTAAACAATTTTTCACTAAATCTCTAATTCTCTTAATTACATCTTAAATGCTACTATTCTTGACATGTTCACTAATTCTGTTTTCTAATTTATATCAAAAAAATCTATACTTAACAGTTTTAAACCTGTACAACTTCTCTCATATAACATCTATGATTTTTATTCTATCTAACTTAGTCTCTATCACCTTATTTTTACTATTTATAATATTTCTATTTCTTATTATATAATTACTTCTCTTTCTACTAAATTTCTTCTTCCTTTAAATCAACAAATATATAAACAAATATGAATCTTATATTGTATTTCATATTTAGTATTGTCTTTAATTACATCTTTTACAAACTTAACTTATAATTCTTTTTCTAGTCTACTATCTCAATATTACAAATTATTACTAAAATTGATTTTTGGACTATTCAATGAATTAAATATTATATATTTTTTTATATATTATTACTAACACCCAAATCTAAGTGAGTCTTGGTTATTTTTGTAGGTTTAGATTACAGATTATATGTCTAAGTCTTTATTCTTCATATATAATTTAAAAGCAAGTTTTTTTTTGTAAAAACTTCAATTAAATTTTAATAAAATTAAAGGTATGATCTCACTATTAATATTAAAGAAAAAAAATAATTTGATAATCAAAACATTATTTAATATTAAGTTTCTAGTTAGATAATTATTTAAATAAACAGTTTTCATTATATAAAATACTTAAAATAAATAAGTCATGTCATTTTTTATGTATTTAAAAATTATCATTACTATAGTTTATTTTGATAATTAGTAATTATTAATTAATCTTACCTATAAAATTTCTAACAAAAATATAAAAATTAATTAAAATTTAGAATTAATTTAATTATTCTAAGTAAAATATAAAAAAAATAAATATATAAAGTTTTTTTAATAACAGTTTAATAATTTTATAAGTATTCATCAAAATTTATTATATAAAATATAATTATCAATTTAATATTGCAATTAATATTAATATTGTAGTTAATAATGAAGTTGTTTTTTAAAATAATAAATGAAAAATTATCTTTTTTAGAATTACAAGAAAGTTTGAGTTATAGATATGCTAAATAGCTATTTTATATATACATATATAGCAAATAAGATAATTAAAATTATATATTTTTATAAATAAAAAATGTCAATTTACAAATATCTATATTGCATAATTATATATATCAAATATGAAAACCAGATTTATAGGTTCTTAATACTTTAAAACCAATAATTAAATGTAATTTAAAGTCAAGAAGATTATTTTAAAGTTATAAGAAGTTATATTTTATATTAAAATTTTACAAAAAATATTTTTATTAAAATTTAATGTTATTTCATAATTAAAATTTTAAGATATTAATTTCAAATATTATGTATAAATGGATTTATATTGTTATAAAAAATTTTTAATTCTAATTAAATAACATTATTATTAAAATTTCTTTTTTTTAGTTTAACAAAAACTAATATTAGAATTTATTTAACTTTTTTAAAATAATTATAATTTAACAAAATACAATTTTGTAATTAAATTTTTATATATATATTAAAATGTTGTAAACATAAAAAAACTATTTTTGTAATAATACAAAATTAATTCAGAGTTATAATTATAAATCTAAATTATTAGAAATAAAGAATAATTAGTTAATTATTAAATTTTTTTTGCATAACATATAAAATTAAGTTTTTAACAATGTTATAAATAGTTGTTGATCTTATTAAATTTTAATATTATTAATTTATACAGTATTTAGAATAAGCAGTCAATTTAAGTAAAATTAGTATTCTAAATTGGATATTTCAGTTTGGCATGTCTGAAATCTGTAACAGAATATGTTAATCATTGCTAATTTTAGCCAAAAATTTAAAAAACATTAAGAAACAAAAAAATCATAAATAATATAATTTTATTATGATAATTATGAATATAAAGTAAATGATCTTTATGCTGTTTAAAAAGCATTGCACATATATAACATATTACTAATTTGAATGCATCTATTCAATAGTGCTAAATATAAAACTTTATTGATTAATTTTTTATTAAATATGCAGTATACATTAGTGCAATTGATATATAAACTAAAATAAAATATGGTCCTAGAAATAGCAACTATAATTGCACTAGATATTACTGTTATTAATTGAATTTATAATGCATAGTATTAGCCAGTAGTCTTCTACATTGCATAAAGCAGGCTGACTTTGATATGAAGTTACTAGTTGTTACAAAATAGCAGAATTCTAAATAACTTCTAATAATAATAAAAATTATACTATTTTGTTTAAATATATGTCCTTATACTTGATCTTTTTAATAAACATTTTTGGTTTTTTTTAAATTCTAATAATAATAAAGTTCTAAAATTTATTTTTATGCAATTATTAATCAGAATATTTCTTGTGTAAAATTGTGACTACTGTTGCAAAATGTGCTTATTGTATTTGTAAAATATATCTGATTACTATTGATCTATTTTTTGAATTAATAGTAGTTGAATGTCTTAGTACTAGCTTAGTAGCACCTCTAATATAAAAACTGTATTCAGCTATATTGGCATTGGGTAAAAATAATCTTAGGCAGCTTATAAACTAATTTTTTATTGCTAATTTATTATTAGTCTTAATAAATAGTACACTTTTTTCTTGCATATACATTATATTTGTTCTGAAAAGTATGTATATTTTTGAAATCTAAATTGAGTATAAATCATTTTTTATTAAGTTAATATTTAGTATTAAATACTCTATAATTTTGTAATTTTTTGTTCTAGGTAGCTAAATTGTTACAAATATGTTTGTATCAGTTTTTTCAAATTTTAATATTTTTGTGGTTAGTATTTTAGCTAGATTTTGTTATGAATTAGGTAAAAGCTTTTTTAGTTAAGCTAAACTATAAAATGCTATTAAGGTTATTAACCAGAATAGTAAATTGTTAAAATCATTTAAATTTAGTTTTTTTTATGCTCCTTAATTAATTTTTTGTAATATGTTCTTTTTGCTAAGTTAGTTTGAATATGTAATTATTTTTTATAGTTTTTAAAAGCTGTCTTATTAAGATATCATAGCATATTTGCATTCAGTTTATATAAATCATAGTATAATAGTATATAAAAGCAAATAAATATAATATAATAGTTTAAAGTTTACTTTTGGGTACAAATATATTATAAATTTAACAAGGTTTTTTTTTAATAATGTTGTTGTTTGTTTATTTAGTAGTAGCTTGTCTAACTATTTAAGTCTTTATTATTTTTGATTTCTAAAAATTAATTAATGAGATTATAGTTATCAAATTGGCATATTTATCTAGTATTACTAAATGTAAATATTATGCAAAAAGGTTTTGTATTTTACATTGTTTGTATATATTATATGATAGAAGGTCTGTATTTTTTTTTTCTTTTCTAGCAATATGCTTTAGCTTGATTGAGTAATTTTTTTAAATTTAAATTATTTTTGCAGAACTTAGAATAAAAGACTTCAGCATTTGCTTAATTGTCAGTTTACATGATTAATTATTTTTGTAATAATAGCAATTTAAATATAAGCATAGCTATTAAAGATATTAAGAATTCATGTATTTGAATTGTATATTTTAATATATTTATTATATGTGACCAGTTGAATATTGTAAAGTATATGCTATATATTGCACTACTATCTAAGTTAGATGCATTAGTATATAAATTTTGTGTTAGGCTGAATTTATATTCTGTCTTTTTTGAAATAATATTAGATTATTTAGAAAGAATATTAAACTATCAGTTTATTTCTTTTTTCATAGGCCTGATTATTTTTATATAAAATTTTAAACTGTTAGTACTTTCTAATATTTTAATAAATTACTAAACAAATAGTTTGTCTTGAAGAATAAGCTAATATGGCTATATTAAGAAGCCTTTTAGTAATTGTAATTCTTTTTTATAACACTAGCTCTTGTTATATCATGTTATAAGTAATTTAATAATTTTTAATTTTTTTGATTTTTTAATAGTTGCTAAGAATGTATTAGTATTAATATAAATTTCTAGAAATATTATAACTATACAAAGACTTTCTAGTTTTAATTGCTTATATAGAATATTTAATAGTTTAAAATACAGAAAAATTGATTCATTTTATGTTGTGCATCTGTCTTGAATATAATTAAAAAGTCATCTATATAATATATTATGGATTTTATTTTTTAACTTACTGTAATCCATGTGAGAACATCTGTAAAGCAGTAGAATATTTTACCAAATGCATAATTTTCAAATGCAAGAGCTTTGTCAAAGTATATTTTGTTCTTATACTGTATTTTTTATAATACTTGGTTAGCCAAATGTACTGGTAATATGTTATATGCGTCTTAAATGTTAATTTTTAACAACAAACAGCCATAACCATAATGTGTTATCTAGCTAATTGTATGGTTAACTTTGTTATAAACTTAGTAAGATTAATATTATCATTAATGATTGTTTCACAAAGAGCTAATAAGTAGAATATTATCCAGTATACTTTGAATTTAGTGTTTTTTTTTTCTACTAGTTTGCATAGATTATTTAAAATATTAAGCCTAGTAGATTATCAATAGTAAAGGATTTACATATTCATCTTATTGCTATTTTACTGTTTATATAATTTGTTAATGCTATTAGTTTAATATTTATTAATTTTAAGTTTTTTTATATTTTTGTAGTTTACTTTTCAGAGAAATTAAATTTGAAACTATGTTTTAGCTTATTTTTTTATATTGAATAAATAGATGATTGTGATGGTTTTAAGTTAAGTAATCAAATGCTATTTTGTTAATAGATATCATAACATTAAATTTTAAGAAAAATAGTTATGTTATTATTACTTTCTCTTTTTGTAATAATGAATTGCTTCTTGGAAGATGTGTTACAATTGTTTGGTTTACTAATTGTAATATTAGTTTTTTCTGTAATGTTATTGCTCAAGATACTTTAAATTATATATTATATTTAAACTTGAAATTTTGTTGCAAGTTGCTATTATATTTGAATTAAATATAAATTGTTATAAATTAGTAATTAAGCTTGCTGCTATTGTTCTGTTTATTCAGTTATAATAGTTATTATTATATTGTTAATATATATAAATATTTATATTGTCATGATCTAAAAAAGGATCGTTGATATTTTATTTAAATTAGATCGCATAAGCAAATATTAATATACAGTAATTATTAGATATAGTACATATACAGAGTATAATTAGCAGATGCAGCATAATTAGCGTAATTAGTAGATTTAGTGCAATTAGTGTAATTAATAGATATAGCGAATATAGCGTATTTAGTGTAATTAGTATAATTAGCATAAATAGCATAATTAGTATAATTAGTATAGATAGCATAATTAGTGTAATTAGTGTATAGAGAAAAGTATATAAGTAATGTATTGGTAATGTAAGAAAAACAAGTCTCGCAGGTCTCACAGTATAGTAAATAAAGATACACTTACCCTTAGTACTCGCCCAAATCCCACATCTCTTTTGAGTACTAATTCGTCTAACGTTATGCGAGAGACATTCGTCTACCCTATGAATAGGGAGTTTTAGAGTCTATAAGTTCTGTAATACAACAATATATATTGTTGTTCAGCAAGTTAGCAAGTTAGCAAGTTTGTTATTAATTCTTATCAATTCTTATATAACCTATAACAGCTTAGTTGAAACAGATATATTAGATTTGGCCAGGTGGTTTATTTGTAGTTAAGTATTATTCTTTTCTTCTAAGTCTTTCTTTTAACTTATTTTACTATTAACTTTTGTATTCTCTTATCCTTTCTTTATATTCTTAACCTAAGGTTACAATATGCCAAATCAGATTGAAGTTCTTTTTTTGCATTAACAGCTTGGTTATATAACTTACAGTAAATAATCAAAATGCAGTTTTAGTAAATTATAAATAGGTGAATGATAGTTAATAACAATAGTTTTAATAAAAGTTTTTAGTTTAGATTAGGTTATAGTTTATTTTTAATATAGATCCAATACTTTAGTTTTATTTTAGCAAATGTATTGACTTAGAAGTATTGCAGTTATTTTCTCTTTAGGCAGAAAGCTCTTTATTTATAATAAAACTTTTATTTATATTTAAGAATAATTTTTTCTATATTATCTATTTATAATATATTATCTTTAAAACCTTTTCCCTACTATAATAACTAAAAACAAGAATGTTCTATATATCATCGATCTATCCAAGTAATAAATGTAATAAAAGTAATAAAAATAAGAAAAGTAAAATAAATTTTACTTTTTATATAACTAATTACTTGGATAAGTGATAAAACCTAATTTCAATAATCAATTATAGTTATATGTAATTGTAGTTATTATTATTATATTCTATTGTAGCAATTTACTTTAACATAAAATGCTACTCAACACTTTCTCTAAATACAAGGCCTAATTTCAGATATTATATCTAAAAACTGCAACATTACTTCAAGCTTACTCATCAATTTATTCTACAAAATATCAAGTAATATATATAAGCAAATATGGACAAAAAGATGCAAAGCAGTGCATTAAAATAATTTACTAACAAATATATTTATAGTTACTATATCTGAATACCCAGTTACAGATTAAATAGCCAAAACAAAATATAAACAATAGGCAAATATTTTTTCTACTACAAACATATTTACTTCTATATAGCAACACTAAATCTAGAAAAGGTCTAATAGCCTACTCTAGTAGAGTTTTGGGCTGAAGATAAATAAGTTCTAGCTATAAGTCTCTATAATAATTTATATAAAACATTTTAATTAATATAATACCAAATTGTTTAATAAAAACTGAGATAATTATAAAGAATGATAAACTAGACAATACCTATTCTCAATTAGTAGGAACTATCTTGGAGGGCTATGATGAAACTACTATAGCCAACTGATACTATAACAACATCCAATTTGATACCTGCTATAACAAATTTCTATTTTACAACCACATATCATTACTCTCTTATCCTCAAACTATTATTACTTTTTTATGACATATACACAGCTTTGGCTACCTACCTGATAACTTATGTAACTACACATTAACTATATCAATTAAAAATAACCATAGTGAAGCTTACATCTACCTTCTATTTGAAACCAAATCTTTACCAAACCACTTTAATTTACCAGCTCAAGCAATCTGGCATTATCCAAATATCCAACTAAAATCAAATATACTATCAACAACTTTTACTATACTAATATCTCTAGACCATCAATTTTTTCTTACCCCTAGCTACTTATCTCAAATAAACCCTGAACCTTATGATTCATCAAGATTAGCTTCTCCAAGTTCCTTATTTCTTCTTACCTCTAATTCATCAACTACATCATTATTATCACTATATGAAAACCTTACAACTGATCTTTCTCTTCAACTTAGAATTGCAACACACAATATACAAGGATATAACCTTAGAGAAAAAAGACTATTATAGGAAGAATACTGTCTAACACACAACTTACATATAGTAAGCTTTACAGAAACAAAAATTTCAGTTAAAATATCTAATAAATTCTTCAATATACAACATTACACATACTACTGGGCCAACTCTACAACATCGAAAGAAGGCATATGTATTATGGTTCAAAACCATATTCAACCTCATATTTACAATATACTTATTCACAATGATAGTGCCATCACATTTGATGTTTTCTTTAAGCATGACTACAAATTTAGAATTATATCAGTTTACCTTTCATCTACAAATTCATCAACTCAAAAAGCAATATAAGACAACTTTACTAAATTTTTAAAATTTGGATTTGGTAAAAAATAACTATTTTTTACCTAAATTTTTAGTAATATTATGCCACTTAATAGTAATGATAATGTACTTTGTAACTACTAAATTTTTAATAGTATTGGTAAATTTTAGCAATTATTTAATCTAATTAATGGAATA
>CAJVQA010004104.1:0-18141 GCA_910591915.1 Cetraspora pellucida | reverse complement strand
ATATGTAAAATTAGGAGCTGAACAAGTTTACTTAAGACACCAAAGTTGGTTATCTTAATAAAATAACCAGGTATTGATGATTTTAGTACTGATAGATTTTTAGTTATTTTTGTATAAAAAGGATTTACAGAAAGAGTTTTTTTTCATTGGATATTTGATATTATTATATATAGAGTTTAATTAGTAAAAATTCTTTTACAAGGTTGAAATTGTTATTGAAAATATTTTTTTGTAATAAAAATAATAATAAAAATTATAGCTGCAACTTAGTTCATTTTTTGATCAGCTTCTAATTAGCTAAATAAAAAATGATTTAGCTAAAAAACAGTTAAACAAAAAAACAGCTTAGCTTAAAAATAGCTCAGTTTTGTTTTAGTAAGCTATTAGCTGGTTAGAGTTAACTGTTTTTATCTCTAGCTGCACAGTATATTTTTATTATTTAGTGTGATTATATAATTCTATTGTAGCATTTAATTTTTAATAATTACAATATTTTCATCAACAATTTTTATTTATATAAATTCTAACATGTATTAGTAAAATAATTTGGTATTGTAAAATAATTTTTTATATATTGCCCACTGTTGTCAACAGTTTCTCCTATTTATATAAAGTTTTTTTGTAAACATTTGATATAGTAATATTTACAAAATATTACTATTAGTATATCTCTTAAACTGTTTGAAATTTAGGACAAATTTGTCTTGAATGTTACTATAAAAATACTTTTAATTTATTTTTTCAAACAATAGATATATTTAAGTAAAATTTTTTTTGGTAATATTTAAAAACAAGAATTATATTTTTACAAATTTATATTTAAATTATAAGACAAAAAATTTAACTTGATTATAAGTTAAAAAATATGCAAATTTTTTAAAACTTTATAACTAAAAAAAATAATTTAAATTTTTTTAATAAACTCTTTAAATATTAATTTTAAACCTATTGTGAGCCCAATTTTTAGGATAATAGATAACTGAATCGAAGTGATAATTCTGACTTAATTTGAGATTATACAAAAATAGGAGAAATATTACTTATATTACATTATTTCAGTGACTTTGTTTACATATAAGTTAAATAAAATATTAGCAATTTATTAAATTTAGTTAGGATATAGAGTATAAAAAATATATTACATTTATGAGAAAAATTAATTGCAAATATAAATAAAATGTTTACTATAAAATATAAGACATTTTTGTCTTAAAAAAAAAATAATTCCTGTATTTCTAACAACAAAATTCTTTAATAACAATAAATTCTCTAATTATAATAAATACCTGACCTCTAATAAAAGTAAAAGTCTATCCTATACAAACTAATAAACTATTACTAAATCCTATTGTTACTTCTATTGTTTGCCAAATAGCACCACTAAACTTGCTGTTGATTGCTTATCACAAGTCACATAACTGAACTATAATGAAATAGAGGAAGTTCCATTCCTGATTCAACAAAGAGTAATCCTGGGTTGAGGCATACAAGAGAAGACAAGAAAAGACAAAGGTTAATAGAAGATTCAGTTAAAGAAAAAGACTTAAGAAAGAAGATTAGTACTTACTATGTATAAAATATCAGCCAAATCTAACATGTCTATTTTGACTTAACCATTATAGGTTATGTGAGAGTTGGATTAGTTTAGTAACAGACTTGCCAATTCTAGAATCATACTATAATTATTTAATAAATATTCTTATTTAAATAAAGAATAATAATATTCATTATTATGACTTTTGTGATTTACTTGTAAAAATTAAAACTTGTATTAAAAATAAATAAATATTTTATAGATAGAAACATATAAAATTTGAAAATTTTAAAGAAAAATTTTGTAATAAAAAATTCAAAATAAAAAAGGTTAAACTTTTATTATCCTTAACTTCTTAAAAAATTTAAAAATTTTTTTTAATAAACTTATTAAAATATATCTTAAAATATATTTTTTACTTAGAAAGTATATAACTAAAATCAAAATTTTCAAATTTCATTTTAAAAATAAGGTTTTTAAAAAAATTTCAGAGCAAATTTGCAGGATAAACAGTTTAAGAGATAACCTTTTTATATCGAGTGCCACTTGTATTTAATTTGTAAAATTTTTTATTTTATAGGAAAAAACTAAAAAATAAAAAATACATTTTATTGCATTGGAAACGCCTTGACACTATCTTCATTTTTGTTATGCAGACCACCACCATTCGGATTGATGTCCATAATATCTACTTTTTCACCAGTTAAAAATCCTTCATTTATATCAAGACCCAGTTTTTTTGCAAGTTTCCGAAAAGCATCTTGAATTGAGTCAACCTATTTAATGAGTTAGTAGATTAATTGTTATCTATGGTAGATTAATTGTTATCTATGACAAATATTAAAAACAAAAATATGCAGATATAGATACTACCTTCTTTGAATCACGTGAAAATATGCGAACAATTTTTTCTTCGTATTGTTCAGGAAAGAGATGACTAATTCTTTCATGTTTAAGACGAAATACTTTAGTGCGATCTTTATTATAAAATTTAACATATTCCACGGGATTATTTTTCCCTTTTGTGTAATTCAAATTTTGCCAATCGAGAATTATGTCATCTTCACTTAAATGTATACTTCCATTGTTGTGATGACTAGCAATTTCACGTTCATTAAGATTTTCCTATAAAAATTGACAAAAAACAATATGAAGTTCATGAAAATATTGTGCAATGAAATAAGTAAACACATTACATTCGTAATGTCTATCCTATTATGTGGAATTATACACTCGTTCACAAACTTGTATAATTTTCTCTGTCTAATCCGTTTAATGATTTCTTTTGATTCTTTCAATTCCTATACATGATCATTTATTAGAATATCAAGTAGTTACTATTAATAAATGACACCTAAATATCAAATACCGGTTTTTCTGAATATTCTATTTCATATAAAATAGAATCATTTAACTTGATATACTCTTCAGGATCAAATATTACGTTCTCAAAATGGTATATTGGATTTGCTTTCAGAAGCGCGTCTCTCATCATAAAATTAAGTGCTCTAGCTAACACGTTAATATTGATTAGTAATTGGTCAATCATAACTATAGTGACCATAAAGACAACAAATTTTTTTGTGACAACTTACTAACGCGATGGGTATATACTCTCTTGTATAAAGAATATCGCGTGTGAAACATTTCATAAATGTTAAAGTATTCCTTATGATGGTAAACTATCTGGTTGTCTATGACATAAGAAAATTTCATCAATCGTGAAGGGTCAAATAATGAATCCATTCCTAAATAATAACAGTCTCGTGCGAGGTAATCAAATTTGTCAACATCCACAGAGTTACGTTTATTGGCAACAATGTCAAATAAGTACGGGGATCTTTTACTGAGATGAATCAGTAGGTTATTAATAAGATAAATTTGCATTACATACTTTAACGTGATTAAAAAAAAAAACTTACGTTCTGTCACCTTTAATAAGATTCTTAATATATTTTAAATCATCTGTGCTTAAATCAACTGAATGTGATTCCATTCTATCATAAAGACGATTAAACATCATTACAGACCCATCTTCATGTTTCCAACTATATGTATGATAAATTTTTTATGATACTAGGCATACAATTAAGCGATTGACAACGCTATTTTATCTTAAACCTACTTTAATCCTGGTGCAATTTTTGGAATAACTTCATTATCAAACACATGACTAAATGGCCCATGCCCTGTTAAATGAATATAGATGAGTGATGAATATAGATGAGGGTCGCAAAGTGAAAACCTGTAACTCGTACTATGATCAGTTATAGGCTTTCACTATGCAATACTCAAATAATAATTAACTGCTTGCGTTATAACTTTAATTTTATTTTGCAGTAATAAATGAATTCATGCTCACCTAAGTCATGACACAAACCAGCCAAAGTTACACATTCAAGATCATGTTCATTTTTTTCAATTCTTTGTTGGTCGTGTAATTTTTTGGTTAAGGTATAAGCAAGATGCGCAGTTCCTATAATGATTTGACTTTTCAACACTTTTATTTATGTGATACAAACCTAATAAAAAATCTTATTTTTACCTAGACTGTGTTCAAAACGATTGTGACATGCACTTGGAAAAACGTAATAGGAAGTTCCTAGTTGCTTAATATCTCGTAGTCTCTGGAATTCTTCTGTATCTATAAATTCCACTGCCCACTTTTTAAACGTGATATACCCCTATTAATAAACAAATGTTAATTAACTTTCTTGATTGTTTATTATTATGAATAAATTTACATGAATAGGATCCCTAATAATCTTCTCCTGTTCCCACTCCGCTTGCTTCTGCTTCCCTTTCCTCTGCTTCCTTTTATCCGGCTTTCCTTGCTCCAGCGACATTGTAAATAGTGGTTAAAGTCGTGAACTTATATTTATTAATACTGTATGCAGGCGTATTTAAGGAATATACTACGTAATCGGAGGATTGAATCCCTAATAGAATCACTAAATTTAATTTGAACCCTTATTTGTTTTCTTTTTATTTGTCTGACGAATAATTAAGGTGTTATAATTTGATTTGATTTATTGGGGTCTATTCTGCACAATTCTGCATGAAGGATGCATTAAACTTATTAAATTATCTTTAAACCCGTTAGATTATCGTCTAACTTGCTGTCTGAAACATCTAACTTGACAATGCTATTGTTATGAGTAAAGTCAAAAATCAATCTTTAGACTCGACTTTCACTGACAGGCCACTTAACCAGTATCACATTAGGTAACAATTCATTTACAATATATACTTGCAACGAATTATTATCCTGTGTGACGCCGGTTTAATGATCTTTTAGCAAACGATTGTCGAAGTGAGGTGATACTACGTTGTGAAAGATGCCGAGGCAACTCGGATCAAGTCTCGAGTCTACCAAATATAATTGATATGGCAGGTCGGGTGCATTTAGTGTACAGTGCAGGAAGTCTAGAAATTCAATCACTTTAAAAAGGATAATAAAGACAACAAATTCATTAAAGATAAACTAAACTTATCATTCTCAATAACGGCTAAGTTTAGCAGTATGTATATAAATAGTCTGCTTTTGAACATTTTGTTTTTTTACGTATTGTTCCTATGCGAAGAGGCTGAAGAATCAAGAATTCCCGCATTTTATAACTTAGGAAATTTATTTTTAATGAGCTATAGTTTAAACACAATCTCTATATAAGGATATAGAGATTTTTAGACTCCTGCACTACACGTATACGTAATGTACATAGCGAACAAATTTAACATATGTACATAGTTAAACCTAGTAAACATAGCACATTTATTTAACCAACCAATAGTGAGTTGTAAAATTTTCGCTCTAATCCCCGCTAAGTAAATCTATATTGACGATAGGAATTAGTGACTAAATCCAATTGACCATGATTACTAAACCAAGTTTCTTCGTTATTAAGGTTTGGTTAAAGTAATGTGAATGACTTTAGTTTAGTGTTTAGTTTTTAATTTTATTTTTACTTTATTTTTTTAATTTTTTTTACAAAATCTTGCAATTGATTGGATATTATATTGAATTGTGTAAGGGCGTGAGTGCAGATTTGATTTCTCACATGCCACTCGTCACCGGCTTCATATATTCAATTGTATCTAAATTTGGATAACGCATCTATGGCGTGCATTTATTTGTGCGAGTGATACAAATCTAAAAAAGGAAATTAGCCAATCGAATAACATAAGAAGTGATTTGCGCAAAGCGAAGAAAACAAGAAAAAAACGAAAATACAAGAAAACGAGTGGTTAAACCCGTCTTGGAGGCTAATTAAAAATGACGGGAATGAATTTTTACATATAGGAGATGATTATTTATTTTTATCGTCTCTAACTTTAACGTTCTAACGAACTTTGCTTATTTTTACGTCACTCGCACAAATAAGTAAATCAGCATTTGCGTACCTACGTATCCTCACCCAATGTAGGGAAGGCCTAAAGCCGTGTCCAGTCGTACGAACTTGATTTTTTTAAGATTAAAGTTAGGGTAAGGGGTTAGGATTAAGGCATGTTTTATAGTAAAATTGTCTTTACGACATTTTGTTTTGTCTCTCATACGCTTGTGATTTTTCATGAAAAACATACGGGTTTTATTCCTTTCGCAATCGAGCATCCTACGCAAAAATACAAAGCATCGCTTTTTCTTCTTTTTTTTTTTTTTTAATAAAATGACTGTCGTCCCGACAGGCCATAACTTGTAAGGGAAAAACTAACCTATATTAGGTTATTCAGATCAATACAAAAACATTTTAATGACTGTCGTCACGACAGGTCATTCATAAAACTTAAACTACACGAAAACATTGCTTTTAGTAGTCATGGGTAGGGCGGGAGGGATCGACAAAACCAGACTAAAAGTCGGGTTCGCAAAAGAAATAGAGTTACCTCTATCTCTATTCAATACAAAATACTTAAATACTCAAATCTAATAAACTCACAAGACGTCATTATTACTGATCAGAATATACTAAACATACTGATCGTAACAATTACCACATACTACTATAAAGTCTATTACATTACTAAAATGATCGTCATACTAGACACGTCACCACAAAACTACCCATGTGACTGTAATAGGGCATGTCACCTGCCTAGTTACGGGCTGATTCGAGACAAAAGCTGCCTCGATACTCACGTATCGAGCAGCTTTATTTTATTTTTAAATCAAGATGGCTTTAGACTTTTGTTTCTTGTATTTTTTTGCGATTTTCACTGTTTTTGTCTCTTCGGGCTAATTCGCGTCGATCAAAATAAACACTACCCCAGTATCGCCTAATTTACAGTCACTCGTAAAAATTTTTTTAAAAAATGTTTTTTTTAATGATGACAAAGTTCACCATTAGTAAGTCTAAAATGTATTACATGGTTAAAATTCCCTTTATTGGCTAAAAAAAATTCAATTGTGAACGTGCAGCAGAAATCGGCATAAAATTTATATAAACTTGTAGCTTTTAAACACACTTTCAAGATCTAAAAATGGTTTTCAAAGATCTTTTAATCAGCTTGACTTTACATAAGACCACTTTTTAATAAATATAATTCAGGAGTGCTTTCTAAATCGATAGGATCACTGAACAATCATGAACTATAAATTATCACGAGTTTTATTAACATGATCTCGACCAATAAATGGATTTTTAACCATGCTGAAATGTACTTGCTTTTATAAAAAAAAAATGTTTATTCTATTTCTGTATTTACACAATGTGTATATATTTTATACGTATCTACTGTATCATTTTCTTGATTGCTTATATTCCTTACGTTCGCTAATTTAAATTAAGAAAAACACAGCTTAATTAAAGTTTATATGATTATCTTATGCTTTTTTTTTTCTTATAAACCATTTGATATGGATAGAGTTCGATTTTTTTTCCTAATACAGTCAAACTCTTCAAGTATACGTATACTTTTTAATTGACCTCTGCTTCCTACATAAGCATCAAATTTATTGTCTTGACTTATACAGTATATGCACTCTCTATAAGCGAATGCAATTGATTTAATTAACTTTAATCAAACTACTATTTATTTTTTAAAATGTCTTTTACCTAATAATAAAAAATAATATATTTTATTTAAAAATATTATACAGCAATGGTAATGTAATAGTTAAGGTTTAAAAAATGATTGAATTGATACAGACCAAATTTACGATGTCGAGAAACATATATTTAAATATAAATAAAACACAAATGACATAAATATTTAAGTTTATTTATACAAATAATATTAATACATGGATCAACGTTAATTAAAGAAAACAGAATTTCAGGTTTTGATTTTCAAGGCTAAATTGATTTATTAGTTCAAAAGCCTGAAGTCTAGCTTTCTTTTAATAATACTCAAATACAATGAAAGGTTTCGCTTTGTTTATTGCTTTTGCACATTAGTATATAAGCCACGTGCTGTGCTTAATGGCCACACACAAAATATTTTGATTCACAAATTTGGCTCAGTCTTTCCAAAGCTTAGAGGAGTTGAACCTCGCAGTGCTTGACCTTCAGGAATTTTAGCTTTATTAGGTGTTTTGCTGAAGTTTCGCCATTTTGCCAGAGTTTTGTCGTTTCGCAGAGTTTTGCCAGTTTTGACTTTTGCCCAGTTTAGTTTTGACTTTTTTGTCATTTACCAAAAATAGTTTTGCCTAACAACAATACTCATATCATGAGCATGATTATAAGAATTATTTTGTCTCGAATATCTGTATTAGTCCGCATATCATTCAATTTATCACGAATTTCAAGAATATTAGAGCATAGATTTGGACCACCATTCCAAGCACTGCAATAAATTTTTATAAAGTCAACCGGAATTCCATTAACAGGAGTTTCTTTTTATTAACCCTCTACAATTTTTTGCTGTTGATCGTTTCTAATAAAAGACAATGATCAACTATGTAACTTCTTATTTCTTGTTATTCGTTGGTTGTGCTCCTGCCCGTGATCAGTCACCTTTCCTTTTTTGCTGATGCGATAAAGATTTTCGTCAAAAAATTATATACGTATATGTTCTATATGAACAGATTGGATCTATTTTGAATGATCAGATTGATTTGAACAGTTGGCACTTGCTAAAATCCGCCAATCGGAATGTATTTTATAGCGAAATGCTTCTTTGATCTACATCCATTTAAAAAAAGTATTATTCAACATGTCAAAATGGACTCGGTCTGGACTAGTGATGACGAAATGATGAAACCTGAGGCAACCATAAGTTTCGACAATGACGAAACTTGACAAGACTTATGATTGCCTCAGGTTTCATCATTTTGTCAGGCTCCCGAAACTTTAGTAAACACCTTAACATGTAGGTTTCGTTCAATAAAAGTTAATATGAAGTTAAGTAAGTCAAATTTCCTGAGTTATCATATTTAGTTGTAAGACAAATTTCATCTAGTTTAGATAGACTCAGTTCATATTTATTTAACTCGAATCCATTACCGTTACTGTTACTATTGTATTATGCGTATTATTATGATTCGTCATCATTAAGCAATAATTGAACACAATTAATCACTAGAAAACAACTAGTATAAAATAACTCTTGTTATATCAAAGACATGTATACGTTGCTTACCATCGAAACTATCACAAAAAAAAAAAAGAAGCCGTGAATATTTCTTGTAAAAGGGTCCATACCAAGCACTTTTATTATTTCCTATATCAATTTCTAAAATGATTTCTCAAATTGAAACATTTTTTTCAGAGGTAGAAACATTAATTGAATTTCAGTTAAGTAACGGAATTCAAATTCAGGAGCAAGAAATTAAACAAAAATTTACTGAAGGGAAAGCTTTAATTGATAAATTAGAAGAGGAAGATGAAGAACAACATGGTTTTTATAAACTTCGGTATCATTCAACATATGCAAGTTATTTAAAAACCATTAATAAGGTAAATGAGGCTGCCAAGCAAGAAAATTTATTGGAAAAATATAAACAATATGGATGAAAGAGAGTAGATATCGATGAAAATGAATCCATAATGTTTATAGATGATAAATCAGACAGTCAATCCTCTGATTCTGGCAAAAAAGACCTAGAAGAAGCAATAAGAAAAATACTAAGAGTAGATATTTTAGGAGAGATGGCTATTGAATCTATCAGAAAACATTTTGAAAATTTAAATGAAATACCAAAAACCTTTGAAGATTATTATAAACTCGTCAGTTGTGAGAATTCTTTGTTCAATTCATTAAATGTTTTAATTAATGAAGAATTAATTATTCTGGATCAACTTAATGAGGGTGATGGCAAATCAAATCAATCAGAGATTGAACAAAAAATGATGAAAGTACGTGATCGTTTAGTAGTTTTAAAAGATTTAAAAGAATTTGCAAGTCAGTTCATTAGTCAAACAGTTTATCAAAGAAAGTTAGATTTTATACACAATACATTAAATTCACCTAATAAGAAAGCTATTTTATTTAGCAATATCTTATTTACAAAAGACGGAATCAATAAACGTTTTAGAGAACTTGCATCGTGTTTTCATCCTGATAGTTCCAATATTTCGAATAGGCTACACAAAGACGACCAATATCTCTGTGCAGAGCTCTTTAAAAATTCTAGAAATTAAAGAAAGTTTATTGGATAACTTGGAAAATACTTCAAGAGACAAAGGTGTGATTTACTTTCATGAAAAAAAGGCAAATACGAATTGCAATATTGCGAATGACTATCGTAGTGCCTATAATAATAATTGGAATAAACTAAAGATATTAAATAAAGAAGATACTAAAGAAATTCCTCATAATGAACTAAAACGCTTAAGCGTATATTATGGAACATTAGCTCACGGGGAATATCGTGCTGCTTGTAAGGTTGCAGATACAACTGGTGAATTAAAAAAACAAATAAAACTACGAGGAAGCATGGCAATATGTTTATATATCTGTGACCACTTTCTGGAAGCTCAACAATACGCTTTATCAGCAATTCGATTAATTTATCAACATTCTAAGGATGTCTCTAAGGAAGAACTAATCGAAGCGAAAAAAATATTTGATAAAGTTAAAGGTGTAAAGTCTCAATTAAATACAGATATTAAACTGAAAAATGAATTAGGTAATTCACAAGCTTTAGTTAAAGTAGTAAAAGATGGCATGTCCTTTTTAGAAATGAACGCAATTCAAAGTTCTATCAACGATGATTTAAGAAAGATATCGGCTGAATTAATGTTTAAACCAAATCGTCAAATTGTTAACTATCAAGCCTCTGAAAGAAATATTTTACACACCAAAGAATTCACTATAAGGCATAGAATCGCTGGAGCTGTAACATTAGCAAGTGCTGCACTGGGAACAACATTAACAGTCGTAGGAGGAGTGGCATTGTTTCCTGCCACATTAGCAGTCGTAGGAGTAGCGGCATTGTTTCATGTCACAATAATTCCAGGATTATCTCTATTAGCGTTAGTTTACAGCGTAAACACATGGAGACAAGGTACCCAACTTTTAGGTGAACCAAAATTCGTGAAAAGCTCAATCAAATTATAAAAGATGCATTAGCTGCTTATGATGAAGGAGACTATCAAAAAGTTTTCAATTTGCTTTCTGAGGAATACAAAAAGGATACAAGTATCATAAATTTAAAAGGTCGTTATGATAATATTAATCCTGAAAGTATAATAGACTCACTTTTAAGCCATGGTTTTAGATCTGATGGCATTGCCTATTTGTTAAATTTGATAGGTGAGGTGTTAAGTAGTGGAAAAATAAAGATTCCAGGAATCGATAGAACACGAGATGATTTAAATGCGATCGGGAAACGTGTCTTTGAAGGTGCGCTAAACGAAAAACTTGTAAAAGAAGCTAAAGCATTGGATAATCGTGTTCATACATTACGAAAAGATGATCTTAAAGGCAAAGCTGAAAGTATTTTCCATAATTATATAGACATTTTATTTCTTAAATCGTATAGTGAGTTAGCAAAAGAATATATAGATAAAGAAGATAAACATGACGCCAAAAAAATGCCTTTTCAATCAAGACTAGAAGAAATGCGTAATATCTCAAAACTCAACCTCGCAATATTTGATATATTGAATACTGACAAGGCAGCAATTACGAGAGTAAGCAATACTGTTAAAGAAATTAGAGAATCAATAAGCGGTAATTATCAATTTTCAGGTTCAACTGAATCACGCCTCGAAGTTTTAGAAGATTTTTTGTGGATTATGAGCGGTGAAGTGCCTAGAACTCCTTCAGTTTATTCTATAAAACCAGCTGAAGAACGATCAACTGAAAAACGTGATAACAAGTACAATGAATATTTAAAAGAAAAATTAGAAATGGTATTCGAAAATAATGAAAGAATAGGTCTTCATACTAAATTGGCTGACTGCCATGTGAAATTGGCTGAAGAATATAAAGTCAACTTGTTAAGCAGTTTACGTCACTGGCAAGATGCCCAAGAGCATTATGAAAAAGCACGTGAAATAGACCCCAAGAATCAATATGCAACACTTGGTTTTGCAAAATGCTTATTAAATTTATCACAATATAATCGGCTTGTAAAACTTTTTGATACAAACCCAGATTTAACTTCATCGGCCGAGTATTGGCGATTCTGTAGTATCGCTTCTTGTAAACAAATAAAATACGATAAATCCAGCGAATGGATTCTTGAAGCATTGAGACTAGATCCTCAAAACATCTTAGCTATGAAACAGAAGGAACATCTTGATAGACTAAAAGAGTATAACGTCGAAGATCGTATTAATCATTACAATAAAAAAATATTTGACGTAGATAATTTAATTAGCAATTCACATCGTAGTAATGAGAATTCAGTTTATAGAATCCTCTCGATTGATGGTGGTGGTGTGCGTGGCATATTACCTGCCTTATGGCTCAGTGAACTAGAATATCGTGCACGTAAACCCATTTATCAACTATTTAATATGATAGCTGGAACCTCTACAGGTGGAATTATTGGTGCTGGCCTTTCAATGCCGCGTCAGAATTCAAGCCTAAATTCACCTTTATTAGCTACAGATTTATTGGAATTATATCAAAACCAAGCAAAATCCATGTTCACCGGTACAACATGGAACATCTTTGCGACAACAAAATATACAGATGAAGGACGTTCTTTAATATTTAACAAATATTTTGGAAAAATTCGGTTAAATGAATCACTCACTGAGTTGGTTATTCCTGCGGTAAACAAAGACAACATGCAATCATACTCGTTTACACGCCGTGACTCAATTAATAATAATTCAAATGACACACTTTTTGATATCCTAATGGCCACAACTGCTGCACCCACTTTTTTTCCTCCTTACAAAATGAGAAATAAGGGTATTTTCGTAGATGGAGGTGTACAACTTAACAATCCTGCACTTACAGCTTACAATGAAGCCATTAAATATAATAAAAATATCACAGTGCTTTCTTTGGGTACAGGTAGTTATATACCAAATCCTTTACGTCCTGATTTATATTATGGCCAACTTTTTTGGGCGAAAAAGTCACGCAATGATACACAAGGATATAATGACGATAGTTTAATGTACGATATGCTGGGAGATTGTTATCAACGATGGCAAATTTTGTTAGACAAACCCGTAGCATTTGATGATTACAATAGTATTTCTTCTCTCTTAGAATTAGGACATCAATATATAGAAGAACTCGATGCTTCAGATGAAAACCCCATAAACGTATTAGTAGAATCTTTCTCTTAAGTTTGTTAATCTGCTTAATATCTTAAATAACATTTCATAATATTTTCTTGTTAACAATAGCGTATTTTGTATTGCTTATTATTATACATTTGCATAAACTTCCTTTTCTAAAGCGAAATGAATTCAATAGATGTATGTAAACTGATACGTACTCGTACACAAAAGACAGTTTCATATGTAATATTTTAAGTTACAACTGCTTTTTTTTGCGTCTCGTTTGTGTCACACATTATCTTGAAATCTGATTGGACAGTGAAATTTTTAACAGCTAACCCACGTGATTTTTCCAGCACGTGATTTTTGGCCAATTAGATCGAAGGATCAGGTGTAACGTAAAATCAAATTAGGCGAAGGAGTTTAAAGTAATAAGCATCATCTTTAGAGTTATGATTAAGGATAAAAAAGGTTGTGGCTTACATTAAAATTTCACGAGGAATTTTTTTATTAGAACGCAGAAGGCAGTTTCATAGGTAAAATTTCGAGGTAATAGCGATTTTTTAAAAAGACGTGATTTTCACGTTACACCCGATCCTTCAATCTAATTGGCCATGGTCATGTGCCAGAAAAAATCTTGTGGGTGGCTACAAGGGTTTTTTCGACACCTATTGTCACGGGTTAGTTGGTCGAGTTCAGAGATGGCACAAGGTCAAGGCGATCGTTATGAAGCGTTACAAGATAAGTACAGAGATTTTTTAAAGAGCGTTATTGTATTGGCGTAAGCATAGCGAACTTAAAATCTGATTGGATGGTTGATCAAATGTTACACAAGTATGTTTTATATATGTATGTGCAGAGCTTAATGAAACGAAGTTAGGTAAGAAAAGTGATTTTGTTATAGTTATATTAAGAATTATTTTCTTATACAATCAAATTTTTTTAGAATTAATTCCTCTTAGTAAGAGGATCAAACTAATGGTAGGGGTATTATACACAAGACAATGGGTATATAGTAAAAAGCCTATTTTAGATCCAGAAGAATTTAAAAAAATGCTTGAGAAGGCTGAACCATTATTAAAAGATTTTTTTAATCAATTAGTAATTGGAACTAATCTGCAATCTAAAAATAATATGACTAACGAAAAAAATAAGAAAAGATTAGTTTCGTTTTGTTACTTTTTAGCAGGACTTAATAACAAGTTTATTAATGAAATTAAAGTGAAGGTGGGATGCTTACTGAATGCATCTGGAACTTCTTCTTCAGCAATAGAAACCTTAGCTGGTGCAGGCTTATCGGTACAGCATATAACCGTTGCAAAACAGAAAACTTAGCATTCAGAAGGGCATGTGACAACAGTAAGAAAATTTTTAATTAATAATGTAAGTTCATAAATATTTCTATAGGTCTTGTTATATAATAATTAATCATATATTTTTTTAATAGAATGAAAATTTAGTAGTTCTTAATGTAGATGATTTTTACAATATCTATGAATATTGCCGTAGTGATGTAACAAGTACTCATAATATTTTGCACTTTGTTACAACACTTTTAAAACCCCTGCCAGAGGTGGCACCTATCCCGTTTTACAATCCTGATGATCAAGAAAAATGTGTTCATAATGAAGGGGGTATTGATGCAAATATTATTATATCAAATGCTTACCTATTTTTCTTCCCTCATTTATGGCTTAGTTACACAGGATGAAAACAAGCATTTGCCGATTTGGCATTCACATCAGAGACTCATGATGAACGTGTTGAGCGTCTTTTAATTCATAGCTATGATGATAGAATTGAACAACATCGCAATGATCAAAATATGGAAGATACAAAATTAGTTGATCTAAAAGTAGGGTCTCTTAAAGCAACTGAAGACTATGTAAATGTGGTAAAGTTATTAATAGATATATCTGAAATAAATGCCTATATGAAAACACAGGTGTTAGTAGCACCTATGGACTATCCCAGACAACTTCATGTATGGTGTGCTATTACCCATAGCATTCAAGATATAAATTCTGAAATACTAAATTAAATTTTGCGCATTGTTCTAATGATTGGACCATTGCATGTATCCTTGAACTGTCTGAAACTGTGTTTTTGTTAAATTATGTATTCTTTGAAAAACTTTTTCATAATATATTTGAGGAAAATAAGGTACTGGCCAAAAAGCCAAAGCCTTATAAAATTAACTTACTTTTAGAGCTAGCATCGCAGTGTTGGGCTTGAGTACATTTACTAATTTTACGGAAATTTGAATGTTCTAAAGATGTAGAAGCCAGATATCTTATTAACTTACTCGACAATATCATTCTATTGGTTTTAGATTTTTACCTGGTCATATTTCGTAGTGGAAATTGGATTGCTTACAAAGAAGCCATGTTTCACATTTGGATGGTTTTTCATCAATATCAGTGTTGACATTACAACAAACTACCATTAGCGTTTTTAAGTAATATTTTTTTTGGTCTAATACTAATCATCCAATTTCACATGTTATTTCAGATTTTCTTTACATTTTCAATGACTATTATGTGGAAAATTTTCACAGTTTGCTTCGACGGCAAATACAAGAATCAAATACAGCTGAATAGATTATTCAACAAGCATGATCAATCAATCAGATGTGCAGTGAAAACTTATTTACTAATACATTTTCTGAGAACCATAACATTAGATATTCAGCTAAGCAATTAGAATATCTTGAAAAAAATGCTGCACTTTTCTTTTTAGATATTTTTACAGATATATATACAAATATCGGCAAATCGAAACCTATTTTATTTGATGAAAATTCTGAAGTCACATTATATGAACTTCCAACACTGAACGTTGAAGTTGATATAAAAGTTTTACCAATGGCTTGGAATACAGCACATATTCCTCAGGTAAATAGGCATTGTGATTTGGAAAGCTGTGTTAATTCTTATGAAGTAGGTTGTATTTTGGTTTGTGGACATGCTTATCACTTCGAATGTTTTTTATTTACTTTAGAGAGTCAATGCCAATATTGTGCCAATTATCTTATTCGTGAAATTAAAAAAAATTGTAAAATGTTCCAGAAAACTTTAGAGTCTACTGGCAAAATAAAGGCAGATATAGAAGAGGCAAAAAATAAGAAAACTAATGATAATACGAATATCAGTGTTAGTTTGCCTTGGAGAGTAATATAGATTTACAGATTGAAAATGCTATAAATGCTTTGGTGGGTGTATAATTAGGCGGGTGTATAATTAATGGTGTAGTAGACAGAGTGCAAAATGAAAAACATTCATTATTTTATATAAAAATTTTTTTAAATAAAGATGTATGTTTTAATAATAAAATTGCAATTTTAAATATTTATATAATTTTAATTGTAAAATTTTTTTAATAATTATGATGCAATAAAGATAATTGGTTTTTTTTTATTATGCATTATTTTATTGATTAATTATATTTCAGAAAAATTAATCAGATGATCTACAAAAATTAGCCAATCCTGTCAAAAGTTTGCTATGCTATTGGTGTATAGTTGTTAGGTGAAACCTAGAGGTTTCACAAAAAAAAAATCAAAAAAAGACAAAATGTCAAAACTGGCAAAACCTAGAGAAATTGAAGAAACCTAGTGAAACACTAAAAACATAGCATAACAAAATTGTTACTGCAGATTCAGCTACATCTCTGACCTTAAAATTTCTGGTCCAGCATCAGTAAAATTATGAGATCTTGTGTAACAAACCAACTAGCAAAAACAGCAAAAAAATAAAAATTCTTAAATAGTGCCAAATTTTATTATGCTAGCCAAATTTTATTATACTAACCAACTTCTGACTTTTAATTAAAAATGCCTATATCAAAATTTACATATAGCATTTACTCTTTCTCATCAGATATAGATAGAATACTTGAGATACTTCAACCCAAGTATTTGATCATAAGAGTCTGTTTTTCGCTTGACATAAGGGTACTCAGCAGATTCTTGATTTATTAGCTAAGAGCAATGGTAAATAAATTTGACTGAAATTACTCAAAATTTTACTAATGAAATTATAACTGCTTATTAAATGAAAATTGCTTCTGGGCTAATTTTACCATTTTGTAGATTTATTTCTTTGAAAATTTCTATTTTAAGAATCAAAAGGTTAAAAAACTTAATTCTGGTCAGAAATTAGTAAACAGTTATATAATGTGGGTCAAAACTTTGCAGATCTATGCTTATTAACCAATCAAAATTGAGTATTTGAAAAGACAACAATGTGATTATATTGAAAAAATTGGTTCGCAATTTAGTTTAGGATTAGGATCCCACCAGTAGATTGATATTTATTTAATGGATTATAGTTATAATAAAATTTTTCAAGAGAATTTTTTTGTTAGTACCTAGAAGGCATTTTTATAGACAAAATATTGAGCTATTAGTGTTTTTTTGGTTTGATTTTTTGCAATTTTTTACATTACATGAGACCTTGAAATCTGATTGACTAGCAAAGTTTTTTTGAAAATTTTTGCTGACTATAAACCTGGCATACATTCAAGAATTACTTCAATTATGGCATTATGTCATTTCTAGCAATATGGCAATATAGCATTACAACAGATAATATTTATAGCATTCAGGTACTATATCATATTTAATTAATATCATAATTTAATAATTCTACTACCAACTATAGCTCTAACTCTATACTTACACACAACATATATATAATTACATTAAAATTTTTGTTATATATATAATGTCTATTATTGACAATCAAATTTTACTATTATAGATAAATAACTGAGGTTTAAAACTAGCTAAAGAGTATTAGAAAATAAATTTTAATCATAATAATGTTAATAAACTACTTACATATATATGTTTTTTAATGAAATGTTAAAAAGAAAAAAATAACAATTTAATAATAAAGTTATTTAAAATTTTTTTTTTTTTTTTATTTATATAATATCATAGTAGAAACTTTAAAATACAATAAGAAATTTAATTACAGAAAA
>CAJVQA010004103.1:0-18141 GCA_910591915.1 Cetraspora pellucida | reverse complement strand
TATTATTAAATTCTACACTTACTCCCTGTTGATTTAACACGTAGCAAATAGAATAACAGATAACAGATAGAAGAATAGTGAAAGATTAATTAATAGAGAATTATATTTTGTTTTCAATAAATTATGTATTGTTAAATTCTACACTTACAAACTGTTGATTTAACATGTAGCAAAGAGAATAACAGATAGAAGGATAGAGAAAGATTAATTAATAGAGAATTATATATTGTTATCAATAAATTATGTATTATTAAATTCTACACTTACTGTCTATTAGTTTAATATGTAGATAAAAGATTAATTAACTAATTAATAGAGAATTATAGTTATCAATAAATTATGTATTACTAAATTTTACACTTACGCCCTGTTAATTTAACACATAGCAAAGAGAATAACAATGAACAGATAGAAGAATAGAGAAAGATTAATTAATTAATAGAGAATTATATTTTGTTGCTATAATAATAAATTATGTATTATTAAATGCTACACTTACAAACTGTTGATTTAACACATAGCAAATAAAATAACAGATAACAGATAGAAGAAGAGAAAGATTAATTAATAACGAATTATATTTTGTTGTCAATAAATTATGTATTATTAAATTCTACACTTACAAACTATTAATTTAACACATAGCAAAAAGAATAACAGAAAACAGATAAAAGAATAGAGAAAGATTAATTAATTAATAGATAATTATATTTTGTTGTCAATAAATTATGTATTATTAAATTCTACACTTACAAACTGTTGATTAACACATAGCAAATAAAATAACAGATAACAGATAGAAGAAGAGAAAGATTAATTAATAAAGAATTATATTTTGTTGTCAATAAATTATGTATTGTTAAATTCTACACTTACTCTCTGTTGATTTAACACGTAGCAAATAGAATAACAGATAACAGATAGAAGAATAGAGAAAGGTTAATTAATTAATAGAGAATTATGTTTTATCAATAAATTATGTATTAATAAATTCTACACTTACTTCCTGTTGATTTAACATGTAGCAAAAAGAATAACAGATAACAGATAAAAGAATAGAGAATTATATTTTGTTGTCAATAAATTATGTATTATTAAATTCTACACTTACAATCTGTTGATTTAACACGTAACAAATAGAATAGCAAATAACAGATAGAAGAATAAAGAAAGATGAATTAATTAATAAAGAATTATATTTTGTTGTCAATAAATTATATATTATTAAATTCTACACTTACCGTCTATTAGTTTAATATGTAGATAAAAAATAACAAATAGAAAATATAGAAAGATTGATAAATTAATAGAGTTATATTTTGTTGTCAATAAATTATGTGTTATTAAATTCTACACTTACGCCCTGTTTATTTAACACGTAGCAAAAAGAATAGCAGATAACAGATAAAAGAATAGAGGAAGATTAATTAATTAATGGAGAATTCTATTTTGTTGTCAATAAATTATGTATTATTAAATTTTACACTTACTCCCTGTTGATTTGACACGTAACAAAGAGAATAACAAATAGCAGATAGAATAATAGAGAATTATTAATTAATTGATAGAGAATTATATTTTGTTATCAATAAATTATGCATTATTAAATTCTATACTTACCGTCTATTAGTTTAATATGTTGATAAAAAATAACAGATAGAAGAATAGAGAAAGATGAATCAATTGAGAATTATATTTTGTTGTCAATAAATTATGTATTATTAAATTCTACACTTACGCCCTGTTGATTTAACACATAGCAAAGAGAATAACAGATAACAAATAGAAGAATAGAAAAAGATTAATTGATTAATAGAGAATTATATTTTGTTGTCAATGAATTATGTATTATTAAATTCTACACTTACAAACTGTTGATTTAACACGTAGCAAAGATAACAGATAGAATAATAAAGAAAGATCAATTAATTAATAGAGAAATATTTTGTTGTCAATAAATTATGTATTATTAAATTCTACACTTACTCCCTGTTGATTTAACATGTAGCAAAGAGAATAACAGATAGAATAATAGAGAAAGATTAATTAATTAATAGAGAATTATATTTTGTTATTAATAAATTATGTATTATTAAATTCTACACTTACATACTTGATTTAACACGTAGCAAAGAGAATAACAGATAGAAGAATAGAGAAGGATTAATTAATTAATTGAGAATTCTATTTTATGTATTATTAAATTCTACACTCACTTCCTGTTAATTTAACACGTAGCAAAAAGAATAACAGATAGAAGAAGTGAAAGATTTATTAATTAATTAATAGAGAATTCTATTTTGTTGTCAATAGATTATGTATTAAATTCTACACTTACTTCCTGTTGATTTAACACGTAGCAAGGAGAATAACAGATAGAAGAATAGAGAAAGATTAATTAATTAATAAATAATTATATTTTGTCAATAAATTATGTATTATTAAATCCTACACTTACCAACTGTTGATTTAACACGTAGCAAATAGAATAACAGATAACAGATAGAAGAATAGAGAAAGATGGATTAATTAATGGATAATTATATTTTGTTGTCAATAAATTATGTATTATTAAATTCTACACTTACTCCCTGTTGATTTAACACGTAGCAAATAGAATAACAGATAACAGATAGAAGAATATAGAAAGATTAATTAATTAATAGAGAATTATATTTTGTTGTCAATAAATTATGTATTATTAAATTCTACACTTACAAACTGTTGATTTAACACGTAGCAAATAGAATAACAGATAACAGATAGAAGAATAGAGAAAGATTAATTAATTAATAGAGAATTATATTGGTCATTTTTGTAGATAAGTTCTACAACAATTATTACCGCCTATCAACTTCATTACTGGCTTGTGATGCCCATTTATTATCTTTGTTTATTTCTAATAATTTTTTTAGGTCCGCCTTTGATTCCTCATATTTACTCAATATAAGATAAGTTTCTCCGCGATATCTAAATGCGCATGCATTGTTTGGCTCAATATTTAATATTTTTTCTAAATCTGCAAGCACCTTTTCATATTTTCCCATAATAAAATAAGCCTTTGCACTATATCTTAATGTAACCGTATTTTGGTTAATTCCTAATGACGTTATAAAATCTTCAATCATGTCTTTATCTTCGTTATCGCATTGTTTAAGAGCTTTAATCCATTTTTCTTTCAAATGATCATCATCAATATCATCATCAGTTATTGCTATTCGTGAAAGTAACATTAAAATAAATTTCAAAAAAAAATTAGACATGTAATAAATAAATATTCAGCGCTTGATAAAAAATATTTATTATACCCGTATATTTAAACTTTTTATTTCCAAAATTCGCCTCTATAGATATAGGTCCGCGTTTTGACCTTATCCCAATGCAAGGATAATAAGGATCTTTCTCTAAATCTTTTTTTAAGTCTCGAAATGCAATTCCTTAAAAAATGGTGTAAAATATTAACTTTTATCACTCAAACAAATTTAGACATTAAATAATAATGATTACCTAGATTCACACCATTTTTAATATATAATACAGTGTTATTTCTAAAATTTAAATAGCATCCAATAGTATCACCGGCTTTAAATGTAGGCCCATATGGCTCTTCGGTCTCTGAACAATCAAAAAAATTTCCATCATCACTATGATATCCCCACGAGTTCTTACCACACCCTATAAATGTTTAGTAAATAACATTATTATCGAATAAATATATTTTTATGGCTGATAAAAATTAAATCCCACAATTACCCGGTAACTTATTTAGTTCAGCTGATTTTGTGCAAAATCCGATTGCAATAATTCTTTAAAAAGATTTAAAAATTATAAGAAAGCGAAACTTATTTAAAGTTAACAGATGTTTTGCATTTTACCCATTTTTATTATTTATAATTTCAATTTCAAAGTAAAACAATTTGCATTGTAACGGAATTGGATTAGTGGTACAAATTACAGCATCTTCATTATTTTTATCACGACCTTAAATTGAAAAAAAACTTAGCAATGTAACAAGATGATAAGTTATATAGCCTAAATATATTTTTATTATTTTTATACAAAATATCTTGCTAACTATGGAATGTCATGCTTTTTATGTCCATAAAGATACATATATAGTAAAATGTTTGTTCTCACCTGTATAATTTACTCTAAGTCCATTTGAATCCACATCTAAAAGAGCGGATTTATCATTAACATTCCATGTAATTGGAGTCATATGGATTATTAAATCGGCTCTGTGATCCTATTTAACGTTTGTTCTATATAATGCTTCAAAGCATTGTAATTTTTAGTACAAAGGGGCAAAAATTATATTATAACAAGCGTTAGAATTTTGATGCTTCATTTCTTAGTTCTGTAGTTCCGTTACTACTATATTTATTAACACAATAACGATAATTTCTCTCTTGCGTAGTTGTAAATGCACCAGTGTGTCAACACTAGTTATAATGCTAACGGCTGCTTTACCTGAGATTTAATATGAATTTAAACCAATCTTTTATTATTATAACATGGATTATATATGTAATCCCTTCTAGGATTGCCAAACGTTCTGTCTGTCGAGTTTAATTAAACTCAGGCTAAAATGCCAGATAAAAACTAGATATACTGTATTGTTGTATGCAGTGGCGTACGAAAGTAGTTTTTCATATAACCATAAGTAGCTGCGCAACTGCGTTGCGCAAAACCTGGAACGGGGAAATCTATGCAGACATCATTTCAATCACTGGTAAACCATGTTCTTCACTGCAATTCGTTCCTGTATAAGAAATGATTCTTTATAAAAGAAGTCGATAGTACTTGCAATCTGAATATTGGTTTGAATTTCAGTGACAGTCTAAAATTCTGGGGAGTGCCCTGCAAAAAACATTAAAAAACTTAGCGCCCACTACGTATTTAGAAATGATTTCGATTAAATCTTTGACGATCAGTGATTATCATTTTATCAGCCCGATAAAAAATTCGATGAAAAAAAAAATGCATTGAGGCCTTTAAACTTATATCGGGTCTCTAATTTTTGTGCCTAAAAAAATTTATTTTTGTTATTGCATCTTTGATTTTACAGATGTATGCGCTCATTTATAAGTTTCTTTTTTTATGAAGTAAATTTGGATAATAAACAAGAATTTTGTACCTCATACGATATATGAAAAAAATAATGAAAAATAAAATATCGATATTGAATGATGAATAAGTCACGCGGACCAATCAACTCCAAGATTTTGCATTCGTTCCTACCTTTTAAAGTATTGTTCGGGGTGCCAGTGATGTAAATTGGGTTCGCGCAGTAAGCGCAGCGTACATAGATTTAAATTTGCGCGTATATCAGCGCTCTCCGTATATATAGCGCGCGTATAAAATTATTTTTTTGTTCACATTTTTTTGCGTTTGCGCGAATAAAAATTTTTTGAATTTATAACACTGCGGGGTGCTACACAAAGTCACAAGGATGGATCACCCAATCATATGCCGAGAATCGCACACACCATTTCACTCGCCTGTAAACCATACCCTAAGTACTTCGTACTCCGTTCCTGGTATACTAGGAGTGGAGTGTATGATAATATCTCATAAATGCAATTAAACTTTACGATGTTGGTTACTTTGTTACTGGTTAGATCTTGTCGTTTAAAGTGATTGTTACGATTGGTATTCTGTACAGTGTAGAAGTGCAATGTGCGTCTGAAAATCCGGAGGGTAGGTATATAGTATCTTACTAATAACTATTCTATTATCTTACTATTCTAACTAGAACACTATATTTATAGTCGCTAAACCCTTAGTAATGGTAAGGCTACGATAGAGGCGTGAAAAAGACTTGGTCCGAATAATAAGGGCTATTTGGCTAATAGCGATAGTGTTGGGCTTCAGATAAGTATACTTTGTTCTTTGTTTAGGTCGGTTAGTCAAGTGCTTATTGACTTTGCTAATATCTATTCTCTTTCGTAGGATTACTGCGGCTGTAAATTTGGCTCTGATGTCACGTGATCACAGGGTTCGATCCAGATTAATTACGGGGTATCGATTTTAACAGTAATGAGGTAATCACAGAGTTAATCAGTTTTGTATTCAATATTTAAGAACTCAGCTTACTAATCAGTATTTTTTTTCTCTTCTATTTTTCTTAATATGAAAATGAGGAGTATGATGGTTATGGGAACAAGACAAGTAACAAAATATGAACTCAGTCAGTGTTAAAAGGAAATTGTGTAAGAATCAAACACTTAAATTCAAAACTTGGAAGGTATTTTTGGAACTTTGAGAGTTAATCTTTATTAAAGGTAAGTTTCACTACTTATATATATGAGTTTTACAGACTAAAAATTGATACTTATTTCTTGCATTTTATTTTTTGTTCTATTTTACTGATTTTGTCAATTTTACTGTTTTTTATAATTTTATTAATTCTTCTTTTTTTCTTGAAAATGAATAAAAATGAATACTGTATTACAACAGTTTGTAACACACTACAAAAAGGAACTTCAACTGCTACAACAGTTATAAGGATTTACATTTTGCCTTGTTGTTTATAAGAATGTCTATTTTGCCTTAGACAAATCTGTAAATATTAGCATATATAATTGAAAATAAATAATTTTGATAATGAGATGGAAATGGATAGACACAAGTGACAATAACAAGATGAAAAAATTTAGTAATTGTACAAATAAATATCTAAAAATATTAAACTTAAAAGAATATAAGAGTTTAACAAAATAAAAAATAATGAAAGAATATTATTTTTATGTTTTATAAAAGATAGTACAAAAGTTTTTATGAATATAGTAATTGAATATAATATTTGTAAATGGATTAAAAAATATGCTAAGTATTTTTTAAAAAATTGTATTTTAGAATAATCTACAGTAACTTTTATTTGTTTTGCATCACTTAAATTTTTTTTTTAAAATTTATATATCTCTTAAAAGTTAAATTATTTTGGAATAAATATTTTTATTTAATTTATTAATATCAAGTATAATTAATGCTAAAGTTGTGATGCAATTGAATCACATGATCATGCTCTATGTTATGATTTGTCTGTTATTTCTGATGCATAACTTTTAATTGTTTTAATTAAAAATTAAATAGTAATTTAAATTTTGAATAAAAATATAATCAAAGAAGATCCAAAAAATTTTACTTTAAGGATATAAAGAATATTCTCTAAGCTTTTGGGATTTAAAAATGTCTTTGAATTTAAAATTTGATTAAATTCTTATCAAAAGATGCATATTTGAGACAAATAAAAATTTGCTGATCTAATCTTTAATAGTAAATTACTATTAAAGATTAGATCAGTAAATTTTTATTTGTCTAAAATATATGATTTTTTGATGAGAATTCAGTCAAATTTTAAGTTCAAAAACATTTTTAAATCCTAAAAGCTTAAAGAATATTCCTATGCCTTTAAAGTAAAATTTTTTAGATCACTTTTGATTATATTTTCATTCAAAGTTTAAATTACTATTTAATTTTTAATTAGAATGATCAAAAGTTATGCATCAGAGATAACAGACAAATTATAATATAGAGTATGATTATGTGATTTAATTGTATCACAACTTTAGTATTAATTACACTTGGTATTGATAAATTAAATAAAAAAATTTATTCCAAAATAATTTAATTTTCAAGAGATATATGAATTTAAAAAAAAATTTTCAGATGATATAAAACAAATAGAAGTCACTATATCATTATACAATAGTAAATGAAATTAGACTAGGTTATCTGTTGGATATAATTATATAGGTAGCATCTAATTTTAAGATAATTGCATTTATTTGTAATATTACACAAAACAGATCATCAAAATAAACAACTTCAATCTTAATTCTAAAATGAGTTGACTCTTAATTTTGAATCTAATTTTAATCTTCATTAAACTAATAAAATTTTTTCTCTAAATACATTACTCATACAAATTTATATTTAAACTATTTCTCAAATTTATGCTTGCATATATTTTTTTCTTATAGTTTTTTAAGCACATATTGCCAAGAGTTGTTATAAACAGATGTATTTATGGTGGTTTCTGTGTATTTACTACATATTCTAACTTTTTGTACATATTGTACTATATAATATATATGTCTAATAAGCAAAAAATTTAAGACATAAAATTTATCTGATTAGCTATTTTTGTAAGAACAAGTTTTGTTAAACAAAAGAATCACATTCAGTATTTAAAATTCACTATTTATAGTATCTCTAGAATTTGAGTATTATTCAACCTGTTTCTTGAATAAGATCTAAGTATATTTATATTGATTATTGCTTTTAATATCAGATATATCTTATGGGTACTATCTAATATTAAAAATAGAATTTATAAATAAAACCTATATACTATAAGCAATAACATGTAGTATATATAGTATATAAATTGAAATTTTATTTTATAAACAAAATTTTCTTAGAATTTACAAATTTTATTTTGTTATACATGTTATACATCTTTTTTTTTTTATTTGAAAAAATTTAAATTACATTATTTCAAATAAAAATGAGCATGTTGACAAAAATCAACAGATCAAAAAGACAAAGAATGGTCAAGGTTATATGCTATGTACTACAACCTTGCTTTGAAAACTTAAGTCTAAGATTAAAAGAGATATCATATTTCAGGAATTTTATATAAATAAAATAATATAACTAAAAGTTACTGATTATAATTAGTATTTAAAAAAGTAACAAATAATTTATTTGTACTACTACTCAACACAACCAAGCATTATAACTAATTTTTTTTTTAACATAACTCTTTCTATCACATACTGTAGTCTCCTGATTTTATTATTTTCTATTTAAAAACCAGTCTGTTTTAAGCAGATAGAAAACTATTAGCTGATACACATTCTATGTTATAGTAATTTCTAGTACAATTTTACTTACTAATTTTTTCAGAAGCATATTTAGTTCAAATTATTTACAATATATTCTGCAAACTTAAAGTTCTTTAATTAAATACTTTTAACTTTCTGGCATTATTCCAATAGCATAACTATGCTTTTTAAGACATTTGAATTCTATTTAAAATACTATAACTTTCCAAAAATAAGTTCATTTTTTTGCTCTAAGCTTATTATTATAAAATAGAAATGCTTATTTTTGGAAACCTAAAGTAATGGCTATCAAGCTTTTTTATATATTAAAATACATTATTTTTATATTTATAATAGAATGCAAAGTTAAGTGCTAAAGACTATTATTTGGATTTTTTTTCTTAAAAAATATAATATTGGTATTAAACTTTTTATCATTATACAATTATGATACAACTTTTAGATATAGATCAAATTGAATTTAAGATTATTATAAATTTCCAAAAGTAATTAGTATTCTCTTTATTAATATCTTGTTTAATATTCTTATAACATACTACTTAACTCTAATTTATAGATATAATAGTTATATAGTATACAATTTTTTTTCTTCTAAGCACTTTTATTCAAAATCTTTAACTATTGTTATATTATTTATGAACAAAATATATTCAATATGAATCTATTTAATTTTATATTTTATATTTTAAAGTTGAAAAATTTTTTATTTTAATTGTTAAAAGTATTTGCATATACTATTTTCATATTTTCTTTTTGACTAAAATTTATTAAACATTATATATTTATTATCTTTAGTTATGTCTTGAATTAATCTATATATTTTATAGTCATTTTCTTCTAATTATATATAATTTTTAAAGAAAAATTATATATAATGATGAACACAATTGCATATATATATATATATCTAACTATGTATTGGTCATTAAAATTAGATAAGAAATTGCAGAGATATGGCAACTTAGTAAAGTAGTCAGATTGTCAACTTCCAAGTAGCAGGTCTAGAGTTCAAATCCTATAGATGCCAAATTTTGAAAAATAGATCTGTATTATGATAATTGTCTCTGTTGATCAATTGAATTAGTATATCTGTAACCTTTAGTTGCACAATTTTGAATAGAAGCTTAGGGCATCTATATAAATTATAATATTATATCTATATAAAGAAATGGTAATAACTGGTGTTGCATAAGACTTTGATGCAAACTTATGATAAAACCATCAAGTACAGAAAGTAAAGAAACTGAAGAGTCAGAAATCTACTTAAAAATCCCAAGTAAGAAGGTAGCACAAAACTTTTAATAGTGCTATCAAACTGATGAAAGCCAATAAAACACTTTCAAAGAGATAGACAGATAAACTAGATAACAAGATGTATAAAAAAGCATATAACAAACTAGGTTATCAAAATTGTTAAAAGAAAGGATACTAAAGTATACTATACCAGGCTATCTGGATTGAAAGTCTGAAGAGTTCTGTTGGTTCTGAGTAGTAGTTAGTAGAGGATGATGAAGAAAATATCAGAAAATAAGTATTAAGGTTTTAGGTGAACTTTACAAGAATATAGCAGTTTAATGGTTAGCCTTAACTGCAAGTAATGATTTAGGCCAAAGTGATACTAGATAAGCTATAAGTATGAGATACAAAATGCTTTGGTAGGTTGAGTACAAGTTAAGTATAACTTAGTGATCATGGCATATTTTTACTAGTTTACCAAAATTATTGATAAGATGTAGTAGATACAGAATCAAAGTGTTTAAATAGAGAACCTACAGATGGGTCCTAGGTATAGCAACTAGTATAGAATCTTTAAACAAACTACTTAAATTAGACAATGACTAAAGTTGTATAAGTGACTAGTTGTATACTCTTTTTATAATTATCTCTATGTCTGTTACAACAACAGATGCTAGCCAATATATACTATCAATAAAATTCTGAATCATATGTACTTACTTTAATATTTAAAAAAAAATAAAAATAAGAAATTGCTATTATTTATGAGACTTTTTTGGTTCAAACTGTTGTAGTTTTAAATAATAAATATTATGTTTAGAGTAGTTTTAAATATATTGTCTTACTTTATTATATAAGTACTACTATCATTCTAAGCTCAAGTTAGAAGGAATTATTTCATTAGAAAACTTGTCTTTAATAGATAGTTTAGTATTTATACAAAGAATATTTACTGTTATTTTGTTACTATTAATTGCTTATTTGACTTCAACTTTTCCTAGAGAGTTATAACTTAATATAAAGTGATGCTGTTAAAGAATTGATAGAATTTGTGAAAAATAAATATTTAAGAATTTTGTCTATTGATAAAATTTAACTTGTATAAACTATTTGGTATACAAAGAGTCTTAGCAATATAAAATCTGTCTAATGTAAAATTATTAATAACTTGAACAAGACATTAAGATTATTGACTTTTGAATCACGTAATTTAAATTTAAAAAGTTTAAAGAATTCAGCAGAACTAAATTTAATATGTCTTGCAACTATAAACAAGTATATAATTTTTTATATAATCTATTTATAATTTGTAAAGCAAGTATTTAACTACTGTATTGTTTTTGTTCTGTTTTACATAATTATTAGCATAAATAGTTATACACTTTTCGCCAAGCCAATGTAAGCAAAAATAGTTATATATTAATGAAATTACTGCATTAGCATCTTTTTTTATACTTTGATTTTCAAGAATTAAATAATTTATTTATGAACATATTTTAATATTAAATAAGTATTTATTTTCTATAAAAGTAAGAATAAAAGACAAATATTTATTAGCTAGAAACCAAAAGCCTCTAAATAATTAAAATTTACTAGATTATTCTCTTAAAATGAGAAATAAAAAATTTATTCTCTGTTTAATATAACCTATAACAGATTTTTTAACTTAAATAACTTTTTATATCTGTTTTGTCATGCTAACTAAAAAAATTAAAACTTTTATCATTAATAATATTATATTAATATGCCAACTAAAAAATTATAAAAATTATCTTAAAAACTCATCTATCATGTAAATGAAAAATTTTAAGACCATTAAATAATACTATTGCAACAAAAAAACTTTATCAAAATAAAACTATTCTGCAAACTAATAAGATCTAATATAAAAATTTAAGTTTATAGTGAAGAACCAGGAATATGTCAACCAGACCCAACATACTAGGCAGGTTATGATATCCTTCACAGCTATGCAAGCTGAGTTTAAAATGATAAGCAACTCTGTAGAAAACAATACAAATACTATTTCTACTTCCAATGCTTCATCTTCTACTGAGATAGATAAATATCATATCAAATTCTTAAAACAATACAACCTACCTCAAATCACTGAACCTGTTATATTCAAAAAATTCATTTAACATCTATATCTAAATAACTTTTCCAATCTAATAAAAATATCTATAAATTTTAAAAAAACAAAATTACATATCTATTTAAAAACTACAGACCAAATACTACCAAATCATACAAAAATAAATTCTTCTCTCTATAGTATATATGGTTATTTACTATTACTAACATCTTTTAATTAGATAATTTTTATTACAAACTCTACTAATATTCTTATATCCAATCAACCAATCTATTTAAACATTACTACAACACCCCCTTCTACCTTATCAATAATTACACCCAAACATACTTCCATTTTAATTAAAATTGGTTCAATAAATATAAATAGTCTCTCTCAATCTAACAAAAAACTTTCCTTAATAGAACTCTTACAAGAAAACAACTTCAATATTTTTGAACTCTCTGAAACATATTTATCCTATAAAGAAGAAAAAACTTTAATAACCAAATTCAAAATTATACCAGTTTTTGAAGCTCATATACAAATCCTCACCAAGCTAGTGTTGGTATCTTTATATACAAAAAAATTTCTAAATATATTGCCAAATTCTATAATTACAATGGTCACATAATTGAACTTAATTTTCATTTCAAAAACACACCTATCAGACTTCTCCAAATATATTTCCCAACTTATGAGAAAAAATAACTTTGTAAAAAAATTCAAGATTATTTAATTTCTCTTATCCAAAATAACAAATATAAGCTAATTATTATAGGTGACTTAAACAGTATTTCAAATCCAAGAATTGACAGATCTCCTCCAAAAAAATCATCAATTCTAAAAAGCCAAGTAATTCAATATCTAATTAGCTTTCAATTTAAGGACATTTACTACATCTTCTATCCCAATACATCAAATTTCACTTTTAGTTGTAACAATATCCAAAGCTGAATTGATCAAATATGAATCAATTTATCTATCATTAATATTGACTATACAGAAATTCTTCTAATTAGTACAATCGAATCTGATTATTAAATCATAACTCTTGAAATCTCTATTATAATTAATAAACCCAAATCTTATAAACAACATAAGTGTAAAGTTTTTTTTTAGAAAAACTATACTAAAGAAAATTTTAAAAACTATAATAAATAAACTACCAAAAATCTTCAACACCTATCTTCAATAATCTTATCGATCTTAAACCAAAACCAACTTAATACTATATAGAACAAAATTTATAAAGCATTAATTAAGGCCTCTACTAAACATATTTCTTTTAAAAAAATTAAAACTATTAAAGAAATTCATAATTCTCTATCATAAAAACATTTACCACTTTTTTTCTGTTACAAAAAGATTCAATTTCTTAAAAATCATACTAATTTAACTAACTTTAATATATTACTTACTAACTACAAAATCAAATACTCAAATTGCATACTCCAATCAACATCATCTTCATTAACTCAAATTAAAAAGAAATTTCAAACTATCAAAACTGTACTTAATCACCAATATTAACAGTCAATCTATGATGAAATTAAAGAAAAAATAGAAGAATGAAACAAATCTTTCAAAGAAACATCTAAACTTTTTTACAAAAAAATACTTGAAAAATATAATAACATGCATATAGATAGACTACTTCTCAACAATAACCTCCTCACAGAACATGATGAAATACTAAATGCAATTAAACATCATTTTACAGAATACTTTAAAACCAAACCTCTCGAAACTATTTCATTAACATCTAAATTCCACTCTCTTTATGAACCATATCCTGAACTTAAAATCTACTATCAAAATCTTACTTAAGAAATCACTGAACAAGAATAGCAAAATATTATCTTCAACTTACCTAATCAAAAAACAGCAGACCCTTTAGAAACCTGTTACGAACATATAAAATATGCTAGTTTAAAAGCACAAAACATTTTTTGACTCTTTCTAAATAAATGTTTCCAACTACAAAAAATCTCCTCAAATTGAAAATCTTCAAATATATTCCTAATTCCTAAATATTCAACTAGGACTATATACTAAATTAAGTTCACCCAATTTCTATAATTGAACCTTTTAAAAAAACCTTTACTAAAATATTTACTAATTGATTAGATAGCATTATCTCTCATAACAACCTCTTATCAAATCTAAATTTTGCAGCTTCAAAAAACTTCTCTACACATTTTTCTATACAAATTCTCTACAACACAATTGAATATTATAAAACTACTAACAAAAAAGCTGGATTCTCTTTTAAGATATGTCCAAGGCTTTTGATAAAATTAATATATCAAAACTCCAAAATACCTGTAAAAGAATAGAAATTTCTTTAACAAAAATTAACCTAATTACAGAACTACATTCTCATTAATTTGCTAAAATAATTATTGCTTATAGTCTTACCTTACAAATACCAATTAACTCTGAAATTGAACAAGATGAAACATATTTACCTTTCTTATGAAAAATTTATTACAATCCTATATTCTATTTTATTCAAAAAAAATACCAAAATCATTTATTAAAAATTTTATATTAATCTCCTATTGATAGCATAACTAACACAATATCTCTTTAATAACAATTCCATATTTGGCTTTTATAAATAATACAACTTGGTATTGTGAAAGTGCAAATATAATGCAAAATATTATAAATAATATCTCTGAATTATACAAATTTAATAATATAAAAATTAATACTAACAAATCAGATCTACTTCACATTAAACCCAAATTTCTATCAAATCCAACTTTTACTCTTTTAATGAACTAACAAAACATTCTACTCAGAAAACCACAAGATGTAATTCAATATCTTGGCATTTTTTATGATGCCAAAGGATCTTCTAAACCAACACTTGACCAAATTCAAAACAAAATTGAAAACTTTCTAACTCTTATTTGATACAAAAAAATAATATAGTCACAAATTTCATTACTTTTTAACTTAATCTTACAACCTTTATTAGAATATCTACTTTAAATTATTTTAGTTCACACAAATACACAGTCTAAATTCTTTCATCTTTTCACTATTCATACTAAAAAATGCTCTTTCTAGCAAAAAACACTAATAATATAATTCTTACTAACCCACTTACCTTTAATTTACCAACCTTTAACAACATTTTTCAAAAAGTTAGTGTAGCTAATACTGAACAAATATTTAATACATTACCAATTCTAAAAACATTGACATCCAACAAATTAAAGAATGCTAACCAAAATATGATTATCTTAACTTTTATTAAATACTCTAACTAAATATTACCAAAAAATGCAAAATTACACTTTACTTTTTCATCTTTTCCAATTAGCTTTAAATAACATCTTGGCTTCAATTATCTTACAAATCTCATCTTTACCCTCATCAATATCAAAAAATACTTATACTATTTATAACATCCTTCCTACCAACCCACTCACATCTACTATCAATAATCTTAGAAATAATAAAATTATTTTTTTCAAACAAATTACAATTGCAAATAACAAAAATATTCTCACATAGAACAATATCTACTTACATACAAACAAACCTAATAAAGGTTGTCAACCCAAATGGTTTACTCAAATTTTACATCTAAACCAATTCAATATTATAGCCTAAATTTGGCCTCATATAAACCTTCCTACTACCAATACTTTTCTCAATACAATTAAACTAATATCACCACTCTCATCTTCAAACTCTTACTACTTTTATCATATATACTACACAAATAACCAAACACTATATATCTCTCAACAAACCTCTTTATAACAACTATTATTTTTTAAAATCTCTACATCTACTCCAGGATTCTCATAACTACTACCAACTACTAACTATCTTACAACAAACTTTCATTTATTCTTTCTACCTTACAACACAGTCATCAAATCAAAAAATTCAATAATTATTCAAATTGACTTTAAAGAAATCTTAGCTTTAATTCATATATACAATATTACTATTACTCAATTAATTTCATCAATAAAACCACAAATATTACTTTTATTATATAAAGCCCAACTTATTCAACAATTTATCAACACACTATCATACCAAAAACAACTAACTGATTTAAATCATCTTATTACTCAACTTAATACAGATAAATTACATTTTTATATTGATGAATTAATTAAAAATCTACAAACTTCAGAAACCAAATGTGGTATAAGATGGATTTTTAAATATTATACATCTATAAAATTTAATATAGTTATACAATCATATTCTGACTTAACCTACATCAAACTTGAAGCAATTCTTTCTTTTTTATTTGCAGTTTTATCCAACATCCTCCTAAATATTTACATCAATAATACAACTGCAATCAGAAACCTTAACTCTATTACTGACTCCAAACCTATACAAACCAAAAATTGGGATACTATTTACTATATTAACTACCTTAAATATCTTAAAAACATCACTAATACTTTTTACAAAGTTAAATCACACTCTACAAACTCTTTTCACAATCAAGCAGATTCACTTGTCAAACAAAGAACTACAAAACTTATTCTCAAAATTAACTACTCAAAATTACCCCAAACCATTTTATATGAAATAACTACCTAATCTCTTTTAAAGTTCACACCTTCATCAAAAACTCTATAACTATTTATGAAATTTTCAAATAATCAAACTTAAAATTCTTTCAAAACATCACAAATATCAAATGATCATTAAAATTTAAAATTATCTTCTCACTTGAAAATAACTTACAAAAATACTTTTTTTGTATCAAAATTCTTGCTAATAACCTACCAACTATGCAAAATCTTAATATCTGTTACCTATACCTCTATACTACTTCAAATTGCTCTTACTGCACAAATACTAAAGATACTTTTCATTTATTTTTTTGTCTTAGTAATACTATGAATATTTTACAATCATTTAAAAATACAATATAAGATACTCTAATATCACTAAAAATTACTAACATAACTTTAACAACCTTACTAAATAGTCTTTTAAATTTTATACTCAACACACCAAATCCTCAATTCAAACATATATTATATATTATTACTGGAACTTTTACTTCCACTACTTATGAAAATATCAAAATACTTATTAATAAACAAACTGATAACCTCCTATTCTAGCTCTCAAACAATCTATTAAACTGGTTTTACCAAGATCTCTGGCTTACTCGCAATATATATCAACACCAATAGGAAATATCTTGCAACATTACATCAAAATCTAAATATACTAAAATTTACTTATCAAAATTATCAAATTCCTCAAACAATACAACAATCTCTTCTTAAACTATAAATACTAACCCTTTTATCATCAAATGGCTCACACAAAGTTATTCACTAACTACTTGTATTCAATAATATTCAAACAATTACTTGAAGGTCTCTTTCAACCTATTCTAATTAGAATCTAATTTGAAATAGTTAGCTATAGCACTTATAGGAAATAGGAGTGTAATGTCATATTGGGTGCCAACTTGTAGCACAAATGTAGTTTAGAAATCTTTAATTTTAGAAGTTATAATTCTATATATACAAAGTTTCTACTTGAACATTATATTAATAAAAAAAAAAAATTTAAGTTTATCAAAGAATCAAAAAATAAGTATTATTAAATATTACAATTATAGTACTGATTATTTACAGTACTGGTTATAAGTTGAAAACTCCATATTTTTAAAATATAAAATATTATAAATAGCTAAATAAAAGACTCAGATTATTTATATACTATAATATTTTAAAACTTATAATAAAACTGAATGTAATATATAACTAAAAGTTTATATATGTGGGTGTGGTGACCTAGTGAAGTAGTCAGGTTGTCAACCCCCAAGTAGCAGGTCCAGAGTTCAAATCCCAGTGTCGATGAAAAATTTGAAAATCCTCCCTGTGTTACGGTTAACTGTCTCTCGCAATTGGTTGGGATAAGATACCTGTAATCTGTGTCATACCAGCATGACTGGCAGGTCACATG
>CAJVQA010004102.1:0-18149 GCA_910591915.1 Cetraspora pellucida | reverse complement strand
AGTATTGCATTACCTTTCCTGAACTGCCTCAGAGAAGAGTATAGTTTCTTGACAATGTCTAACAGAAGCTATACTTCCCTCTTGAATACCGCATATACCTGTAAGAGATTTTTTATGCCATATTGTTATTATAGTGTGAAAATTAAGAAGGTTTTTACCTATAACAGTATGTTTTGCAATTCTTATTTATTTTTGACTATCTATATTGTATTATCTATGTATGCTACTACTAAGGTATATATTAACAAATTAAAATAATAGATATAAATATTAAGACAATATTCTTGGTATGTTGTATCTATATGATAAATTAATGAATTATAATAGATTTATCATAAAAGTAATGAGAAAATTTCTCTTTAGTCTATTCCATCTTGTACTATGTAGAATTGTGTTAGTTTAATACTTGTAATGACTGAATTTTGTCTGTTATTAAGAAGATAATTTAGTAGATTAATTATTAAGATAGAAATATGTATTTACTAAAGTACTTATTATAGGTTTACACAGTCCAGTATTAGTTTGTGTTTTTTCATATAACAGTATGTTGTACAAATATCATGTAACCTTTGTTATACTGGTATAATACAAGTAATAGGTATCTTATTTTAACCAATAGCAGAAAACTATTAATTATAACATAAAAAGAATTTCAAATTTTTATCAACATATTTATAAGCAATAATTATTATTTTACCAAAATAGATAATTAGAATTATTAACTAAATTGACAGTTCTAATTACCTATTTTGATAAAATAATGTATATTACTTATAAATAAATAGTAAAAATTGACAAAAAATTAATTAACTTTATATAATAATGTTTTTAAATATTATAAACCATTCTTAAAATTTTATAAAATTAAACTAACAACTTCTTTTTACTAAATAAGTTAAAAAAATAAAATATATTTAAATTTTATATATGAAATTTAAGTATGTCAATCATTCAACTTATAATTAAAAATTTTACATTAAAATTTAAATAACTAATATATTTTAATGGTTTAAACAACTTTATTTAAAAACCAAAAATGACTTAGTAAAATTTTCACTTTTATATATCAAAACAACTTATAAATATTGTAAAAAATAAAATAACATTTTCGAACACATAGTAAAATGATCGCCATGACCAAATCATATAATTATAACTAAAAAATGTTACTTAACTAACGTCTTAAATTTTCTTTAAAATTATATACATTTTTATAAAAAAAATAAATGCAATTATAATTAAAATCTTAACACTAGTACAATAAGTAATAAAATATTTACAATAATGTTAGAATATAATTCTTTAATAACAAACTGTAATTTGTTTTGAATAAAAATAAGATTTCCTGGTACAATAATCATAAATTGATACATAAATTTTTTTTCGTTTATTATTGTAAAATTCATTGCAAATAGCTAATAACGTAAATCAGTAAAATAAATACACAAATTTCCAGTAATTTAAAGATTGATATCTAAAAATTATGTATGTTATTTACATAATGCCATCAATTTTATAAAGTCCAAAGGCCATGTATAAGAAAATAACGTCAAGATTATTCATTTTTTTCAGTCTTGAAAAGCTCTTTTAATGCTTCTTCATTTTTCTTTTGACGTAGTCTTTCTACCTCTTGTGCACCACCAGTCTTTTTTAACTTATTTTGGGCAACAAAATCTGTTAATTCAGCCTCAAATTCATCAATACGATTGGCTAAATCACGTTCGCGCTGCTTTTCGGCCGCCTGCAAAGCTTTTAATCGCCGTTCATGATCAGGTGAGATTCCCCGAACTTCCTGTAGAACAGTTTTTAAACCATCAAAACCTTCTTCCACTGTAGGAGGCACATATACTCTAGTTTGACTTGGGGTTTTAATTACTTTGAGAATAGTATTGAAAACTTCAGTTAATTTTTTGTGATCTTCTTGTAAATCCTCTAAAAGCTCTTCTTGATGATTTAAAAATTGCTGTTCATCAACAATTGTTTGCAACTCTTGCTTCCATGTTTGTTTCCATGTTGGCTTGACAGTTTTTACATATTCTTGCAAAGAAGAAAGTTCTTTAGCAACAGCCATTGATTCTTGTTTAACATGTTGAATTTCCGTGGGAGGTGGCCTAGCACCCCTCTTTACAACGTCTGATTTCATCCTATCTATAATGTCTTGGAGCTCGTCAACTTTACTAAGTAGATCCATTGATCGAGCGTCCAATTTTGTTTTGCCATTATCGATGAATGAACGTGAAGATCCAACATTCGTCAAAGCAACTTGTTTAACAGACTCGGTTTGAGTAGTCAACGATTCAAATAATTTTTTTGTTTCACCCTGAAATTCGTTATAGATCTGTCGCATTGAACCCAAATCCCTTCGAAGATTTTGAACTTCATGAAAATGATTCTTAAGGTCACTAGCAATTTTATTCACTAAATTATCCTTTGATTTATCTAACTTTTCGTCCTTTTTACGTATTGAGTCGACCTCTTCAGTTGATGATGATATGGACTGTTGTTCTAAAGGTTTGGTTGATGTAATATTTGGCGTTGTAGTAGTAGTAATATTTCCACGACGTAATAATTCAGTATTTTCAGCAAAGGATTTTTTGATATCTTGTATCTCTTTTGTTAACCCGGCGATACTTTCGTCTATATGCTTTTTTACTTGATCTAGATCTATTATTTAAAAAGTTTAATTATCAATTATATAAGACAATTCAGCCAATAATTATATTAAATCGAATCAAAATTTGTAAATTATAGAATAATTAATAATTTTCATACCCTCAACATTCAAAGCTAGAACAGATTTATTCTTAACTTCACTCAGATCTTCCAATTCATAAAGTATACCAACTTGTGGATCTTTTATATAAATACTGGGAAAGTTTTCCATCCCAGGATTATATTGGAATTTCTCAACAAACAACATTTGTAGTGCAGTCATATTTATATCTCCATCATGCTTTATTTTTTTGATATCCTTTCCAAGTTGCAAATATAAAATAATAAAATTCTTATTACTTGAATCTAACAAAAAAAAAAAAAAAGGAAATAAATAATTAGCAATAAATGAAACAAAATACAAAATAAGTGTACCAACCGTACCTTTAGTATCATCATTTGCTTTATGTTTATCTAAACTAGGTTTGTCATTTCCGTTGTTTGAAGGTACAGATTCTATAGGTGATGTTATAGGTGGTGTTATAATAGAGCCATTAGATTTTAAAGTTGCATCTTCATGTACAGTTTCGACTTCTTCAGGTATATTAAGCACCGGCGGTTGTGCAGAACTCGTTTTTTTAGACGAACGAGGGTTAGTTTTCTTTCCGGTTCCCCAAGCAGAATATCTTCTTGAAGCACGACGTTCGAGATTATCACGTTTTAAAACAACTACAGGATCTACAGGACTACTACCGTCATTACTATGTAATGTATCGGAAGAAGACAAATGATCTTGTCTATTGCTAGGAGGAGGCGACGGGTATTGATTCGCAAAGATAGACTGGGGACCATTAATAGGAGATGTCGGTTGTGGACTATTATTTCCATAATTATTTTGAGTATCATTGTATATGCTTTGCTTTGTTTTCAAAGCTTGTAACAAAGTTACTATGATATCTCTAATTTTAGGAAGGTGGTTCTCCAAGGAAGAAGGAGAAGCCTCTTCACGAAGAGCATTCTCAAGACATGCTTTCAAGTCTTGTGGAATATTCATCATGTCACTATTACAAAATTTAAATTATTTATTATTGTACTTGATTGAGTTGCTAATTAGCTTTTACCAGACTTCTTACCTCGTGTCTACACCAGCCTGTCCAAATAATTGAACAACATGGTTCATTTCATAAGCCAGTTTTACATATATATCGGAAACTTGTTGCTTAGTCGCACGTCCATTAGACCAGGCGGTCAAAGCTTCCAACAAGGATTTTGTAGTGATAAGAAGTTGAGTAACTGTGCTTTCCATTATATTCATCTAATTTTAAAGAATTTTTACGGTTGTAAGCGTAATAATTTATACAAATATACCCTATTATTTTAAAAATATAGCGTGACTTTAAAAGAGCTTACTGGAGAATTTCCGGTACTTCTTCTTTGTTGAGGGGGAGGTGGTGAAAGTTCTCTCTCTCTCTGAAGTGAAGGTGAGGAGGACGGACGGCGTTGAGAAGTGGAAAATGGATAGTTAGAGGACGAGGGAGAGACACGAGTAATGTTCGACTGCGGAAATTGCACCGAAGGATAGTTTGGGTAACTCATAGTAATAAAGTTTTGGTTAAAGTTGAGACGGAAAAAACAGCCGTTTCCTTGGGCAGTCTCACTGCCATTTATGATAATTCTGTAACACAGTGACATATTTCATATGACGGAATGTTCGAATGTTCGACTTTTAACGCATTAGCGTTAGCGTTAGCGTTAACGTTAGCATTAGCGTTAGCATTAGCTAGCACGTGAAAAATATAAAGTATTCTGATTTTACATCGATTCTGGAACGTTCTATAGATAATTAATTGACTTATAATCGTTAACGGTTATTATGAGTAGTGTTACAAATCGTTAATTAGTAATTATTTTTTCAGCCGACAACTAATTATACATACGTATAATTAATTAATTTTCGGAATTAATTCTTTTAATCAATTAATTGGTTTCTAATCGATTTTTTCAACTCTTCGATTGGTAATACTAGTCATGGAAATTTTATTCGAGGCTTGTAATAAAAACATTGAGCAAATTTGGTTGTAATTCCTTATAGGCATTTAATAAATATTATTTATCGCTATCAAGTGTTTATTATACTTTTGAACGCTATAAATAAATCGTAATCTCGGCTAAACGAAAAACTAAAGGTTTATAGTTGAGGAAAAGCAGATTCTCGATTGCACTATTTGACATATGTGATATTTATTTAAAGAATCCATTTTAAACCATGGTATAGAAATAAAGTCACGGATAATTTCTCATAAATTAATATAGTAACTTATGTATCGAAATTTCTAATTTCTTAATTTTCGACTTATTTGATTCTGAATTCTATCCTATTCATCGATTTTATTCTATATGATACAAGCTCTAAATTGGATTTTTTTACCTCAAGTAAATATATATCCACATTAAAATTAGTAATGTTCCGACATCTATAACCTTAACAAATAGATAATTCCTTGAACACTTGTATATATTAAATAATTAAATCAGATAATAATAGTATTAATTATTTATTTAAATAAAGATATTTTTATTTAAAAAAGTAACGAATTTGGTTATTAATCGCGCGTACTATTTATTTATAGAATCGTGATTTTGCGAAAGCATCAAAACATACACGTTAACTAAAACGTGTGTTTTGATTCTAATTTGGTGTACTGTATTAATTTTAATTTTGTGTATTGATTTTAAAGACGTGTGTGTTTTGATGACTGATCTCAAAACAATAGACGTGTCGATCAAAAAAAATATATAAATGAGAATTCTTTTATTAATTTTATTATTATTCTCCTTTTTTTTTTTTTTTTTTAGATAACATTTATATTACAAACTTTTCGTAGTTGGTATGTGCAAAACATTTTTTAAAGCCTTCCGTAACATTATCTCTTGGCTTAATGGTAGAAGTCGGTAAAAAAAATAGAGCCGCACTTACTACCAAAAGTCGGGAGAAATGGTACGGTTGTGCTAATTTTTCGCACCTCTGCCTAATTCGTTAAGTTTTGTAATAATAACTTATATGTTATTTAACAAAAAAAAAACGCAAACAACCAGAGATAGATTAATTGTAATGCCGTGTTTATTAAGATCGAACTATAAATATAGTTATGATCTTCGCAACACGGTTTACATACATTTTTTAAATGCATATCAGAAATTGAACCCACGACTATACCCACCGAAAAACGGCGAATTAACAACTATACCATAAAGGTTTTAATAATAATTTTTTCTTTTTTTATAATTTTCTATTGCACTGCTTTTTTATTTATTTTACTATAAAGTTTTAATACTATAGTTTTTTTGTTATTCGAATTTTTCGAAATAAATTATTTCCGCTATACGTATTTAAAATTCTTTAATATTAGTACTTTTTTTTTTAAAAAGATTTTTTTTTAATTATTAAATATTTAGCGATTAAAACTTTTTTTAACCTATTAATTAGATTTAATAAAGCTTTTTTTTTTACTATACCGTTTAATACGTAATAAAATTTTTATTATACTAATTAAGGTTTTTTCAAATATAAAAAAAAATTTAACAGTTAATAAATTCTTATTCATATGTATAATAAAATATATTTCGTTTTAAATATAATAAAAATCCAATTTTTACTGTTATGTGTTGTTATATGTAAAGTGCAATATCAATGTTTTATTTTAATGAGTTAAAAAGTTTTTCGCCAAAATTTATTTATATAGATTATAAAATGTCGAAGGTTTCGTTTAATAAGTTGTCTTCCGGCGTAATTTTAAAGCGGCCGGAAATAAAATACATCGTGTTTCTAAATTTTGTTTACCGAAAAAAAAAAAAATTGCAGGTATTTAAACATGCATATTACGTTGCCAGATCTACAATAAATAAAAAAAAGCTCTAAAGGCGTATGCGGATTGACTTAGTGTCATTTTTCTAGAGTCGCCGTCATTTGTGTTTATTTTTTGTTTAAACTTCATTAGAAGTTGAGCCGTCGTTTTCTGAATTCATACGTGTGCGTATTTTTTATTTCTTTTTGAAACTTTTGTTTTATAAGTTTCGGTTTTATTGGACTTAAAAAAAGGTACCTGAAATCTGAAGTCATGGTGTTTTTTTTTTTCATTAGACTTACCGGTTTTTTTTCTTTGTAGTCTCGATCAGTTAAAATCGGCGACTGGAATCCAGAATGGCACTCGGAAAATGTGTACCGGCTTTGCCTTTGAACTACGAATCAAATTTCAAGAGTAAGATTAAAAACATACGTTCGCTCTGCCAAAAATCGCTCATAACTCAAGTCAGCATAAGAAACCACATTTTGTGCTCTAACAAAAAGTTTTCGTTGGACAATTTTACCATCACAACTACTTTTATCTAGTTCCTAACAATAACCTTACCGAATTTTAAGAATTTTGTCTGCGTCACAAACCCAGTACACATTTTCTGAGTGCCCCAGAATGTTGTCAATACGTAATTTTTTTTTAACACTATATAAGAAAAAAAAACTCATACTGCAAAATTTTATTGATACATTTATGATAACATTTGTTCCTTAAGTGAAAAATGTTTTTTGACTAATTTTAAATTAGTTAAGCTTAAAAAAATTTTTTGTCAATTTCGTTCCTTTTTGCAGACCGAGTAATTAAGTTATTATTTGTACGATATATTACAAGGTAATTATTTAGTTAAAATATAATTTTTTAACCAATGGAGATTATTCTACAATCCTTAACCATACATATCTATATAAAAAGAAAGCGATATTATTTTTCTCTTGATAACCTTAACGTTCAAGCTTTCTCGAGATTGCCATTTCTAAATAAGGCTATACAAAGTTAATTTTTTGGTTCTCAACCGGCCGGGTCACTTTCTCTAAAAATTAAAATTAAAAAGTTTTTTTTACATATAATTAAATTTTTTTGCCAATATACAAAAAAAAAAAAAAAATTCAAAAAAATTTTAATTATATAAAAAATTTTTACCGTCATTTTTTTATTTTATGTTATGAGAACGAGAAAATCAACTTTGTATAGCCTAAATAATTTTACCGCGAATATTATATCAAATAGCCATTTCTAAAAGATAACTTGTTTCACGACGCAAAATGAATCATGTGGCTTATCTTGCATTTATTTACTACACTTTAAAATATAAGCAAAGTCCATTAAACCCGTGTATATTTACAGATTATCGGATTTGTAACACCAATGATGGTGGCTATTATGAGCATGCATGAGTCAATTATAAAAGGCCGAGTTTTTTGAAAAAAAATCGTAAAAAAAAGGTTTGCACCATTGCCACCACGATCATGAGTTCCTTTGGTACTCTTTTTCGCGTAACAACATACGGAGAATCGCATGGTAAGTCTGTAGGATGCATAGTGGATGGTTGTCCTCCTGGTTTACCTCTTGTGGAAGCCGATATACAAACTCAATTGAGTAGGAGACGACCAGGACAAAGCAACTTGACTACTCCGGTGCGTGTAAAGCATTTTATCCTTATGATCTAACACTAAATTATTAATATTAATCCCATTGATCTTATTTAGCGTGATGAAAAAGATTTGGTAGCTATACAATCCGGAACAGAGTTCGGAATCACGCTTGGGACACCAATTGGAATGATGGTTCGTAATCAAGATCAGAGGCCTCATGATTATTCAGAAACAGACTTTTACCCGAGGCCTAGTCATGCCGATTGGACATACCTCCAAAAATATAGTGTTAAAGCTAGTAGTGGTGGTGGTAGAGCGTCTGCCAGAGAAACAATAGGTATGTTTTTTTTTTATTAAATCAATTCGTAGAATAAGAATTTTTACAATTTCTTTGATTTTCTCAAAAATAGGTCGAGTGGCTGCTGGTGCTATTGCAGAAAAGTATCTTAAGCTCGCACACGGAATTGAATTTGTGGCTTTTGTATCCTCCGTTTCATCAGTTGTTATGCCATTTATTCATATGGAAGATGATAGATTGTTTCCACAAGACTTTTGGGAATTGCTTAACACCATAACACGAGAGGAAGTTGATAAAGATCCTGTAAAATGCCCGAATAAAGAAGTTTCAGAAAAAATGCGCGAGGTTTGTAAATATAACATATATATATATATATATGTCGTACCCCAGATTGGAATGGTCCCGATTCAGAATCGGGCAGCCCCGGATGGGAATCTCGCAAATTGTTTTAGCAGAATTAAGGCTTTAGGGTTAGAATTAGGGTATACTATAAAAAATTTTTATTTTTGGCTAGTATAATTCGAGCCAAAATTACAAAATTCTCATCCAGGACTGCTCCGATTCAGAATCGAGACAGATTCCAATTCGGGGTACAACATATATATTATTATTTTTTTCAATAATCACAAGCATTCAAATGTAAGTTACTTCATGCAGCGTATTCTTGAAGCTAAAGCGGCTAACGATTCTGTTGGTGGAACTATTACATGCGTGATTCGCAATGTTCCACCAGGAATTGGTGAGCCATGCTTTGATAAATTAGAGGCCAAACTTGCACATGCAATGCTTTCGATCCCAGCTACTAAAGGGTTTGAAATTGGAAGCGGATTCAAAGGTACAACAATATTTGGACATCAACATAATGACCCTTGGATTAAAAAAGATGGACATTTAGGAACCCAAACCAATAATTCAGGTGGAATTCAGGTATTTGATACACAATGGTTTTAATCGGAACCTTTATAAAATTATTCAAGTTTCAGTTATGTTGACATGTCTATATTAACAAGGGTGGTATTTCGAACGGAGAAAACATATACTTTCGAGTTGCATTTAAACCGCCAGCCACTATTTCTCAAGCGCAGAAAACAGCCACTTATGATGGTGTTGATGGAGTACTTGCAGCAAGAGGTCGCCATGATCCGTGCGTAGTACCAAGAGCTGTTCCTATTGTCGAATCTATGGCGGCGCTGGTTATTATGGAGTAGGTATATGAAGAAAATTTTGTACATGAAAGAGCATAACCTTATTTTTATACTTAATTTTAGTGCGTTATTGATTCAACAATCACGAAAAACTGCTGCATCACTTCTTCCTCCAATTCCCAATCTTCCCCCTACAATGAATGCCATGTTTTCAGGGGTTCAACCTCCAGGGCCAACCCCTGACATAAAGACAAACGACACGAACTGTAATTCACAGGGTTGATCAATTGAATATTTTAGTTTGTGAATAGAACCATAGAGCATTTTTATTGCATAAAAATTTTATTGTTTTAAATAATTTGTAAATTTGTAATTATTAAATAAATAAGTATTAGATTAAAAAACTAAATAGATATATTTATAATTATTCAATATAAAAAATTTATGATAGAATATAATAGAATAAATAAAATTTACAATGGAGCAATAGAATGATCAAAAAAAAGTTATCAAACGGGTTAATGCGCCCAGTAAAACCATGCTTAGAGTTTTTTTTTAACTCTATATAATGCAAAATACCGTTCCTGATAGATAGGTTCTAAAAAAGGGCCTTTAAAATACTATACTACTATGAAAAAGCTTGGATTAGGGTTCCCTATCAGGAACAGTGCTCAAATAATTTTTTTTTAATCCATCAAGATTGGCACCAAAGATCCGTTCGGAATGGTATTTTTGCCTATATAATTGAAAGAAAAAGGTATTAAACACGATTCGTCTCGTTTATATTGACTCTTCCATATATATATTAGAGCATGTTAATAGGATATCGAATAACCTCCAAAGAAATATTAAAATCCACCAAAGAATATGCCTACAATAAATATTTACAGGTTTTGGTTATGTAATAATATAACATCTATGTATAAATGTTATTCCAAATTTTGGCAATTACTCTCTGCATATTATTACATAAAAATATATTAATTCAAAACAAATAATCCTTGATTATTTATGAATTTTAATCTTTAACTATTTATGAATTGTTAGTGTAACTAATATTTCCTTTTAATTGTTTATTTTTAACAATGAATATTTGTGGAGCTGACTCCTAGTCTAGGATATATAATCAAAGAATATTGTCAAAAAAGGTCATTGCGGAAATCTTATAATTTTGTAATAGTAACAAAATATTCCAGATCTAGTGTAAATTATTAATAATATAGGTCACTAAGAGTTAGACATATATAAAGTAGAATAAGAGGATAAAATAATGTTTACAATCAAAAAAAAGCAAACTTATTAAGTTTACTATGAACCCAAACTTATAGCCATAATCAATAAGCCAAAAATGCTTTAAAGCCAAACTTAAGAATATCTTAAATATGGTTTAAGTCTTTTATTATAACAAATTCAAGTATCTTAAACCTTGATTAGCAACTATTGTTATCTTAAAAGTTAAATAAAGATTTCTTTTTCTTTTTACCTGACTAATTTACATTTCTTTAAAGCTAAAAGTAATTTTGTAACTGTTCTAAAAAGCATTTTAAAACATATAGATAAATTAATTCTATGTATTGTTTGAAAAAAAGTAAAAGACTTATATTTCTATATATTTTAATGCTTAAAATTACAATTTTGATACATTTATATAAAAATATCAAAAAAATATTTTATATTTTTATATTATAATTTGAGTACAAAATAAATAGTTTTTAATATTCTAAAAATGGTTTTCAGTATTTGATAATTTTAATTATATTTTCTTAACAAAAATATTCTTAACAAAAAGAAGTAATAATAAATATAATAAAGATATATTAATATGTAAATATGAAATCAAATTAAATTGACATAGTATCAATAGTTAAACTTCTTTTAAAAGTTTAAAACAGTTATATAAAAAATAAAAAAATTTTAATATTTATAAATATACAAATTAGCAAAATTAATATAATATATATTATTAGAAGTGTGACGACTTAGTGAAGTGAATAAGTTGTCAACCTTCCAAGTGGTAGGTAGGAAGTTCAAAACCTACCAATGGTGAAAATTTGGAAGAACCACCTATATATATTGGTACTATAGGCATCTGTGCAATGTTGGAATTACACAAAGGAATGCAAATCGACATTGGGCAGTGCAAACTCAAGATAAGCTTTTGTGTCTGGTACTACAACAATGGCAATCTGTCGATTAGTTGGGATCAGTACCTGTAACATGGTTACACCAAATAACTGTCAGGTCATAGGGCATCTGTGCAATATTAAAGTTACACAAAGAAATGCAAACTGGCATTAGACAGTGCAAATCTAAGATAAGTCTTCATAGCTATGTAAATTTGTGAACTGGAAAAACTGAAACCTACTTGGGAAGACCTGAGTAGAGAGGTAGCACAAATCTTCAACAATACTACTGTAAAGGCTAGACCTAAGAAACAGATACCAATGTAGAAGGAATCAGGTAGATAAGAACCTTGGATGAGAGGTACTATCAATCAGACTGTCAGAAGTTTTGAACTAAAGAAAAAGAACCTTGGAAAACAGATCCTGAAGTACCAAGAACAGGTTATAGTTCTACTGGGCTATCTGGATTAGGAGTCTGAGATCGGAAACAGAGGTATACTAAAGTACTAGAGATATGCTATAAAGTCAGTGCTGGGATCTGAGTGAACTCTGCAAGAATGAGTCCTGTTAATAAGATACTAAATGTAGGTAGTTAGTTAGCAGAGGGGCCTTCTGAAGTCTTACAAGTCAGGTGACATACTCTGAAATGTGTAATGACTTGATGAATGTACAGACAGGAAGGTCATAGTTAGGTTAGATGGCACTTAGGTGTACAGGAACTTGTGTGCTATTTGTCAGTATAAGTATAAAGATCAGAGTGTTTAAATAAGTAATCTCTTAGTAGATTGGAGGTATGGCAGTTAGTATAGAATCTGTTATGCAAGCAGACTACTTAAATTAAATAACCAAAAGTTGTATATGTGGTTAGTTGTATACTCACCTTGTACAAGTTATGTAATCATAATTAAAATACAATAAAGACAATAGCTGCTGATAACTACAGCCTTAGCAAAAGCAAAAAAAAATATATATATAATATATATTATTATATTATTAGTATATAATTTGTTACTTATGCTAACAAACTATTGTTAAGTTATAAATAGAATAAAGTTCAAAGAATATATAGTATTAAAGCATATTATAAAATAATAGACTATATAATAAAAAATAAATACTATATACAATATGTTATACTAAATTCTCTAAAAAAGATAGATTAGTAAAGTAAGCAAATTGTTCAAAATTTAAAATTAAAATAGGAATTACAAACTAAATAGTACTACATATTATATAAAGTTGTTTAAATAATAATTTTGTATAGTTGCATTATTGCTTAATACTTTGTATCTATTTCAACTCTAAATTTGAATTAATATACTGAATTTTGATTACTTTATTATACATTAAAGTTATATATAAAAATGTTAAACCTATTTAACATTATGTTTTAATATTATAAAAAAAATATAAAGTAAAAAATTAATATTAGATGTAATATAATATATAAAATAAGTATAGGTATTATGATACAATTAAATATATAATATAAAAATCTTGTCAAATTAACTTAAACATTTGTTAACCTTTAATAAAGTAAGTTTATTTTAACTTAAACTAAATTTTTTTTTAAAAAAGTAATAATTTACTAAAAAAAACTTTATTAATTATATAAAATTTTTTTTAAAAATTAAGATTATCTAAAGAATGATCAAAAATAATATAGTTATATATATTCAGATAGTATTATCTTTTTTTATATTTTTTTAATTTTAAGTTGTATTTTTAATACATTGTTTTTTATTTTTATATAGTTTTTTTTTTCTTTTTTTGTTTATAAATTTTTTTTTATATTAAAGTCTCTTATTTTTAAGTTGTAACTGTTTTATTCAAGTTATAAAACATGGATGTCATCAAAAACTCCTTTATATAAGAGGTTTCAACTAGTTATATATGCACTTTTGGTACCTAATTTAAGTAGTTCACTTATATATTGTTATATAAGTTTTACACTAGATGCCATACCTGCAAGTTAGCTAAAAGTCTTGCTTATTTAAACCTTCTGCATATACAATCTATCTTGTATTATGAAAACATCTTAAAATTACATTTATTTTAAGTTCCTAATGCTTATTAATATCTTAGAACTACTTTATTCTTAACAGAAAACTTACTAGAGCCTTTATATTTTATATATACTGACCTAGTTTTATGCAATACATTATAGTTATCTAACATTTGCAGTTACAAAGGTTGTCTGTTTAACTACTATATTATACTATTTCTATTTTTGTAAAGTTTACTCAAACTCCAGTATCTATCTTTCTAACTTTTTTTTTTCATCTCTCTACTATCTAACTTAGAATCTAACAGACTTCTTGAATTTCTAATTTAAATAACTCAGTACAGTATACCTTTGATATTCTTTTTCTTTGACAGTTTCAGCAGTCTGGTTGGTTATATGCTCTTCTACACATCTTGACATCTAGTTGCATGTCTGTCTATTCCTTATTGGAGTTTTGTAAGTTTCTATTAGTTTGATAACATTATTAAAGGTTTATGCTACCTGTTTGTGAATTTTTTACTTTTGTATCTTTATAGTTTCTTATACTATTTATTATTAAATAACTGTTTTTTTTTTTTACTTTTTTTTATTAACAGTTTTTTTTTGCTTTCTTCTTTGTTTTTTTTAATAAATACAATAATTCTTTATTAATAAAAAGCTGGACAAAAGGCATAGTCTTGCATTTTTTTTTTAGCTATTAAGTTTTAAACTATTTTTTTTATTTATTTCTAGTTTTTTGATTTGTTTTAAAAAATAGTACAAAGGATATTTAAGTATTAACTACAAAATATTAATATTAGAATTTTTATAAAATTCTAATTTTAATTCTAAATGTTCAACTTTTTTATTAAGTAATTTTATTTTTGATTACAATTTTTTATTTGCAAAAGTTAGGCTAAGATAATTTAAAATAATTCTAAATAAAAGAAATAAAGCTAGTAAAATAATTAAATAAGTTAGTTTTTTAAGACTTTGTAAGTCAAATCTTTGTATTGTTATTAAAGATTTCAGATAGTTAGAACTAATAGTATTAGAATTGAATAATTATATTTTTGTTGCTTTAAAAATATTACATATTGCTATAGAGATATATGTTTTTATATAGATTTGTTTAAAGATTTTAGTAAATATATATTTAGTTATAATTTTTATTATTGGTAAAAAACTTATTATATTTATTATCATAAATCTTTTTAAGCTAGACAAAGAATAGTTTAGCAGATTGCAGAATATAAGTAAAATGTAATAAAAAAAAAAATATTTTTATAATAAAAATTAATACAAGTATAATTAATATAGTTTTTGTATTTATTAAGAATTAATAAAATAAACAGATAAGAAGAATTAAATTAATAAAATACTTTATATATTTTTTAAATAAGCTCTTCTATATATAACCAGTATTAGTAAACCTTATTATGATGCCTACAGATGCATTATCAGAAAGGTTCAAAATAATTCATTTGCTCTTGTATATTAGTAATAATAATATATATATTATAGTAGTATAGATAGTTAAGTATGCAAATATATATTTATGATTGTTATTTAAGAAACTTAATGAACTTAATATGCTTTTTTTTGTTAATTACTTTTTAAAATTTAGATTTAATAATAAAATCTGTTTTATTTATATTCTAGATCTAATCAAAGATAAAAAAATATCCATTAAGAATGTTTTAAAGTTTATTAAAATAATTATTAATAATAAGTTCTGTTTTGTAAATATGTGTTTTATTTAGAACTTACAAGATGTAAAATAAAAGTTTAGAGTAATTTTTTAGAAACTATTACTACTATGCTTGATCTGAATTATCTTATTAAAAGAGTATTAACACTTATCTTTATGAACAATCTTTATTAAATAATAATTTATACTAGATCTTGATAATCTAAAACCAAGTTTTTGTATATTTAAGCAATAACTAACTCTTTTTTATAATTTGTTAGAACTTTGTTAGAACCTAGATAGTTAGAAGAATTATTATTCTAAATGGCTCATTTAAAAGTTGCTTTCAAAATATTAAAGTTATATATAATATTTTTTTATATTTAAAGCTTTAGAATTATTTGAGAAGTTTTTTATAAACTTGAGTGTTTTCTTAATAGCATTATTCTAAATAGTGGAGTATAATGATCTATTAAAGTAGTCAAATTGTTAACTTCCAAGTGGCAGGTCTAGAATTTAAATTTCAGTATTAATAAAAATTTGAAATTCTTTTTGTATTATAGTTAACTGTTTTTTAAAATTAGTTGAGATCAGATACTTGTTACCTGTATTATATCAGTATGACTAAAAGATCACATGATATTTATACAATAGTTGTACTTTGTATGAAGAAACACAAACCAGTATTAGGTAGTATAAATCTGTGATAAGTTCTTATGATTATATAAATTACAAAAACCAAAAAGACAAAAGCTTACTTAGAAGATCTAAGTAAAAAAGTAGTTTGAACTTTCAACAGTGCTACTGTAAAGACTAAATCTATAAAACAGAGCTAGAATTTGTGAAGCTGAATAAAGGCAAGTTAGTTTTTAAAAAGGGGCCATTGTAATCAGTCAGGCTGCTAAGATCTGTTTGGAAAAAAAAGTTATATGCCAGAAGAATATATAAACTAAAGATATAGTTATATCTATCTTATTAGACTATTTGAACTAAGAACCTAGTAGAACTTGAATTAAATATCAAAGTAATAGAGATATATTGTAAAGTAAGTACTGGAATTGAAATAAACTCTACAAGAACATAGCAGTTTAATGATATGCTCTAATTGCAAGTGTTGGTTTGGTTATAGCATTACTAGATTAGTTGTAAAAATAGGACATAAAAGAATCTAAAAGGTTTAGTACAAGGTTAAAAGTTCTTTATATAAGTAAACTGCTTTAAAGACTTAGTGGTCATAGCATATTTTTATTAGTATTGATCAGAGTTATTGATAGATATAGATAAGTGAATAAATATAGAAACTAGAGTGTTTAAATAAAGAACTTATAAGCATGTTTCAGATATGGCAGCTAGTATAAAACCTTTAGACAGACTATTTAAATTAAACAATATCGAAAGTTGTATAAGTGATTAGTTGTATATTCTTTTTATAATTATCTTTTGTAGTTGTAATACAACTATTAGCTAAATGTACTATCAATAAAATTCTAAGTTACAAGTACTTATTTTAATATTTTAAAAAAAAAATTTATATCTCTACTTAATACTATAAGTATTCTGTGAACTAAAGTCTGGCTTCTTAAAATCTGACAGTCTAAACTTACAATAGATATACTTAATACTCACTATTACAAAATATAATACTTTATACTAATTTTTTATATTTGCCAATTTGCAAAATACAACATCTTACTGTCAAACTTTTTATCATCATCAGAAATCTTTACTAATTACAAAACAATATATGATATACTTTCTTTAAAATTATGCAATCTAACTATTTAAAGTTTAAGAAATAACAGAATTCTGTTTCTTGAACAAATTACAATAGCAGACAACTTACACTTTCTTCTATAGAATAATATATATCCGTAAACAAACAAATCTACACAAGACTGTTAACTAATATGGTTTATACAAATCTTTTGTTCTAATCAAAATTACAATATTACTACAACTTGACCTCATTTAACTCTTTTCTTTAAAAACTTCTTTATTAATTCAATAAATATTCTTTCTTTTACCTCAACTTATCTCTTTTTTTATAAAAACTTTTATAATAACAACCAACAAATCTTTCTTTTTCAACAAACCCATTTTCAACAAACCAATTTTTATCAACTTTATAATCATTTGTTTGAATTTACTATGATTACTTTTGCCTTATTTTCAATAATTTTAAATCTTTAATCTATTAGTATTCTCTACAATCAACTTAAACTCACTAAAGACTTACTACAAATTGACTTTAATAAAATTTTCTTACTTATTTATATTAACAATTATATATTTCCTTAACCCTTACTTCTTTCTTATCTCTTAGTAAATCTAACTTCTCCTGAAATACAACTTATTCAATAAACTGTTAAATTAACTTTATATAAAAATTAATTAATCAAACTCTATTCTTCAATCAGAAACTCTAACTTAGACAACCTAATTTTTTATACTGATGGTTTATCAAAAATGGTCAATTACTAAATATTAAATTAGGCATAGGCTGGATTTGTGAAACAAACACTAATATAAATTTTAATTCAAGTACAAAATCATATGCTAATACTAATCATACTAAACTTAAAGCAGTTCTATTACTTCTTTTAGTTATACTATCAAACATTACTGTTACAATTCATCTTGACAACCAAACAGCAATTAAAAACCTGCAACATATCTTCTTCTTAAAACAATTAAATATTAAAAATTAGGATATTATCTTTTTATTTTTATTTTATTTTTTTTTTTTTAACCTTAAGCAGTTACGCTAGTACTTTATTAAGATTCTTGAAACTAAATACATATAATTACATA